>ML685771.1:17811013-17858482 GCA_007922175.1 Pelusios castaneus
TTACACTAGTTGGTACACCCTACCTCCCTTCCAACCCACAATGTGTACATTACACTAGTTGGTACACCCTACCTCCCTTCCAACCCACAATGTGTACATTACACTAGTTGGTACACCCCTATCTCCCTTCCAACCCACAATGTGTACCTTACACTAATTGGTACACCCTACCTCCCTTCCACCCCACGATGTGTGCATTACACTAGTTGGTACACCCTACCTCTCCTCCACTCCATGATGTGTACATTAAACTAATTGGTACACCCCTACCTCTCCTCCACCCAACAATGTATACATTACACCATTTGGTACACCCTGTCTCCCTCCACCCAACAATGTGTACATTACATTAGGTAGACTACTGCTTGGTTCTCTTTTTTCACTTAGGCTATGACCACGCTTAAAATGCTACAGTAGCACAGCACAGCAGAAGAATTCCATCGGCTTAGCACTACACAGGGGATTAGGTCAATTTAACTATGTCTCTCAGGGGATGTGGAGTTTTCACACCCTTAAGTGATGTGGTGGGTTGACCTAACTTTTCAGTGTAGACCAGTCCCCAGAGTGAACGAGATTCACCGCCCTTTACCAGCATGTAGCTTACTCCCACTCTCGCACAAACACAGACATATTACCTCTGTGTTTGGATTCTGAGTGGGTATAACTCGCATGCTAAGGGACCGATGCAAAGGCATGTAGAAGAAGGCTATAAGAATGTGTGAGTTAAAGTAGACCATCCCCTGCTTTAGATTACTCCTTCACACCCATTCCTTCTGCTCCTCCAAGGGGAAGCTACACCAGGACAGCCTCTTTTACATTAATATATGTGTCACTGAACAGGGGCAAGTAGGTGTAACAGAGTCTAACTGAGTATACATGGATCTAAGGCTCTGCCCCTGCACTTGATAGCGCACACGTGGACTGCTGCCCCTGCGCAGACCCCCCCAGTGAAGGCAGCTCAGTGCTATGCGGCCACAGCAGCCAGTCCATGAGCTATCATTTGCAGGAGTC
Source organism: Pelusios castaneus (assembly GCA_007922175.1). NCBI lineage: Eukaryota > Metazoa > Chordata > Testudines > Pelomedusidae > Pelusios > Pelusios castaneus. The sequence goes on from ML685771.1 coordinate 17,812,025, forward strand.
TAAGTGAGCATCAAGGCACCTAATTTACACCGTTCCACAATCACATCTGCGTTTAGGCCAGCATCTCGGGGCGAAGATCCCTGAATCTCTGTCTGTAACTCTTCTCTTCCTGTATAAATACATGACATCAAGTTAACAACAGGACCGCTTCCTTTCTCCTGATCTTAGTCTTGGTTTTTTTAAGGACAGCACATAAAATAAATAATGATTCTTGAGCCTGTCATGGTTTACATCTCATTAACTAATTGCAACTATTTAAATCCCAACACAATCTTTCTTTCATTTTTCTACATTCTCTCCTCGGCTGACTGACAAATCTTCCTTTCTTCCGTTCACCTCATGTAACTCTGCGCTTCAAGAAAATCACTGGATCTCTAGCTAGAAATAGAAAATTATTGGCAGCTTCATTAGCTTTTCATCCTAAGCCAGATGGGCAAAATAATGCTGTCATATGCTTGAGAGAGGAGTGTAGACAGGCATGCTGTCTCTGCTGCCTGGAATGAGAGCATTCATGCACTTCCCCTTCTCCTTAGGACCTGTGTTTCTCCTGAACATTCCCATCATGAGAAAGCAGTACGTTTTGTGTAAATGAAGGGAAAATCTAGGGATCAGAGGTGAGCTCAGGTACCAAGATTTGGGTCTCGAGTCCAAAAACTCCAAAGTTGAGGGGCAGTCATGTCTTTTGTTTATGCTTTACGGCCAGATCTTTATAAAGAAAGGTGCTATTTGCAAAATTCAGATCCAAGTCAAATTCTGAACACCGCCCAAACATAGGAACTTTCAAGGGGAACCACGAGTTTAAGCAGATTGCTATGTATGCTGCATGTGTGCAAAGCCCAAGCTTTTCCTAACAGCTTCAGAAAATGTTGTTGGACCTAGTGGGCTTGTAGTGTGCCTAAGCACAAGGCTATGTCTACACTGGCAATTTAAGTCGACTTAAGGAGGCTTAAGTCGACTTAAATTAAGCCGTGTCCACACTAGGCTTTCATTAAGTCAATTTAAGAAAATCCTTAAGTCGACTTAATGAAAGCTTAAGTCGACTTAGTAACTACCAATCATTAGGTCGACTTAAGCCTCCTTAGGTCGACCTATCCCTTCCTTAGGTCAACCTAAGCCCAGTGTGGATGCATAAGTCCACTTTGTTAAGTTGATCTAAGGGCAGTTAGGTCGACTTAACAAAGTGGACTAAGACGACTTAAAGTGTTGCCGCTTCGTTAAGTCGACTTAATAAGGTTGATTTTTAAGTCAAATTAAAATCAATCTTATTAAGTCGACTTAATAAAGTCGACCTAACTTTTTATAGTGTAGACATAGCCAAAGTGACCTTTATACAGCTGTGTCCAAGGAGCCTATTAGATAGCAAATCTATTCGTCATCTACTTGTCTGTGTTTGTCTGATTCTAAGGAATAGTCATACTAGATCTGACTAGTGGAAAATCTAGTCCAGGGTCCTATCTTTGACAGTGGCCAATACCAGATGCTTTAGATTAGAAGGATGCACAAATTCCCTCCTACCCGCACCTCACCAGTGGACAGCAATGGAATAAGCTGTCTAGCAGGGACGCTTCTTCCCAGCCCCTAACAATTAGTAGCTGCCTTATGTCCTGAAGCATGAGGGTTTTTACCCATCTCCAATATACAAAACTCTTCTATCTGATGTAACACTGGATACGCTCATTATCTAGATAAATGTCTCAATATTTCTAGACTCCTACTAATCTCCAGCCTCAATGATATCCAGTGCTAATGAGTCCCACAGACTAATTGTGTTATGGATTTTTTTTAAATCCTTTTATCAGTTTTGTTGACTTGCAATGTTGTTGGCTGTCCCTTTGTTCTGGTATTGTGAGAAAGGGTAAGGAAAAGCAGACGATTTACCTTATCTATACTATTCATTATTCTGCATATCTCTACTATGCCCTATCTGGCAGGTCCCATCTCTGAACTAAACAATCCCCATCTTTTCAGCAGCTCCTTTCCATGCCTATAATCATCTTCATCTTATTCAGGATACTCTTTTGTCTCCTCTACAAAATGACTGGATCCAACCACACCTGCCCTTATTCCAATGCCACGTAAAACACTGCTGTTATGCTATAGAACTTGGGCCATGGGCCAAATTCTGATTTATTTACATATGGGTTAATCCAGAGTAATTCCTTTAATCTCAGTAGTGTTACACCATCTTTATATACATGTAACTAACAGAATTTGCCCTGCTGCATATATTCAAAATTTCTTTTTCTAAATGCAGAAGGTTGGAAGCTATTTGCCAGAGATATGAAGCCACATGAGGGACCAATTTTATTTTCTTTATAAAACTGGGTGCTCTTAGGGGAATACAAGTGAATCAGAAGCAGTTACATACAGTGGCCTGAATTTCCTGAATAAGAAACATGGGGATTTTCTTTTCTATTGAAAAAGTGATGTAAAACTTTTATGAAAAGGACCTTTAGAGCTCAGCTCAATGAACTTTACCAGATAGTTATGAGCTCAGTGAAGGAGCTGAAGTGGAAGTGTAATAAATTGATTATCACTTATGACAGCTTTATCACAAACTTGCCATCATCATGGGATTTGGTTCAGTATTTTAGGATGTAAGGAGCAAAGTAGTTTTATATATCAGCTTCTGTTTGCAGTTCCAAAGAAGATCATAAAAATAGACTCTTTATGTAGCCAAGGATAAAAGGTATCAGGTATAGGATATAGGAGTGAAGTGTAAGTGTCAATTAATATTGTAACACAGCGCCTACAAGGTCTCAGGCCTATAAAATATTTAAATATTTATCTTAACTGAATTAGGTTTTAGGATTTAGGATATGTTAGCATAATAAGTAAATTAATAATAAATCTGCTGAGCTTGTGTCAATGTATATGCTATGCTGGTGTTTTGAAAAACAACTGCTTAGTTTAGCTAATAATGTCTACACCAGTGTTTCTCTACTTTTTAGTGGCCAGGGAACAGCTAAAGATACTAATTACTTTATGTGGAACATCTGATGAAAATGTTCTCGAAAAAGTCAGTAACAGTGGCGGGAGATTTAAAATGCCCCAGCCACAGCAAAGCTTCCACTGTCACATGTCTGGAAGCTTTGCTGTGGCTGGGGCATTTTAAATTGCTCCTTCCTCCCTTTCCTCCCTTTCCACTCAACCCCGCCCCCTTGACGGGGAGGGGTCAGGGTCAGTCACGGAACACCTGCACTATGTCCTCGGAGCACCAGTGTTCCACAGAACACTGGTGGAGAAATACTGGTCTATGCATAGACATTAGGTACCACAAGATTATTCTTTCCTTAAGGGTACCACCTATTACTATGGTGATAAGGTGATGTAAAATGTTAATGAGTATAAGGGGTTTTTCTATGAAAAATCAGGAGATCCCCAAGAGTTTGGGGTATGCAAGTTCATATAAAGAAAAGGAGTTAAAGCTTTCATAAATATGTAGGAGCCCCAGTGGGAACCAGTGTAACACATTATAAAAGCTGTATCCTGGCCACGTGATGCCAGGATGATGGCCTCCAGTAGTGATGATACAATAGTGGTAAGAATGAAGACTAACACCTTGGGTTTTATTACAAGGAACGGTGTGAATAATGCAAATATTATGGATTCTATATTGGCATCATTCTCCTTTACCAGATTGCAATGGGTGTTTTGTTTGGTCAATTAATAAAAATAATTATTACCGAACAAGCATTGCGTAGTTTTTGTTGTGCACTGTCAGAGTCTCCCTTGTGCTGATAACTTCTCTAATGTAGTCAGCCTTTTGGGCTGAACTCTCAGATTAAAGATATAAACCCTCATCTTGTGGTGCATAATTGGTTAAAGTAACCCATAAATATAGATAAAGCTACAGGTAGGAACCTTTAAATCTCAGCTTCTTACTCCTGAAGTGTATTTCCTCTCTCCCCCATACCCCAGGAATAGTTCCAGCAAATATCTTCAATTGCTTCCTTTTTATCACCCCATCTTTATTTATAACACAGCCCTTAATTTAATAGTACAAACACAATTACATTTGCTGTAATGGCTTAATTACTGTATATTCATTATTAGGTTGTTTAGGGATAGCGGTTATGAACATGACAGCTTCATCTGCATTATCATCATTAGTATGTTGGATAAATCAGTGTTTTGCCTGTTTAACAGGACTTTGTTACTTTCCCTAGGAATGCAACCTGGAAGAGAAGAGCCAGTTTACCAGTTTGAAATCTCTGCAAATTGCACTACATTCAGGCTGACAGATGGCATGCAATGCCTTTTTCCAACTCAGCAGAAATTGGAAAAATATAATAGACTACAGAGATTGGAGTCTTTATCAATGACTTGAAATCTAGTGCACCATATGCTGAGAACAGAAATGTTCATCTGACAAAATTAAAGCACAGCATAGATTAGATTTATCAGTTACTTGTGTTCTTTCTCATAGGCTGTGCTGATAGGTTTTATTCATTTAATTTAGGCAAAATGTGTAATTGCCTGCAATGAAAAGTTTGCACTATGACATCTTTTTCCCCACCCTCTAGCAGGACTCCTTTATATCAATGTTTAGTGCAGTATTTACTGGACAGTCAAATGGAATTTCAAAATAGAAAACCTGTAGGCACTGGCTGTTATTCCAGTTCCACATCCAGACTCAATTTGCTCATTATAGTCCTGAATCAATTCCTCTTAAGGTCAATGGGAGGCTTTCCTATTGACTTCAGTAGGATCAGTCTTTGTGATCTGGGCAGAGGTCCCTCAACCAAGATACATCTCCTTTGTAACTTCACAATCAACCCTGACGTTTTTGTCAGGACTATTATTGTTGTGTTGTCATGATGGTTAATCTTTTAAAGAGCCTTGGAACTATTGCACATCCAAATAGAGCTTGAAATGTTATTTTTTTATTGGTATCTAGGGATGAGTGGGCTTTGGGAAGTTTGTGGTTTGGGAAATCCCTCAAATTGTTTGGGTGGGGAGGGTTGCAAAACTAGCTGGGGTTAAGTGTTTTCCCTTTCCTGTAAATTAAACCCATGTTGTCTCCTCTCCATGAAGAGTGGCTGAATTTAAAAGTGAAATTTTCTAGCTATAGAGCCATCATGCTGTGTATTAGGATCAGAAAGTCATAGGCTAAAGTCAACGATGATGTCACTCCACTAAAGGCAGTGGAGTGACGGTGGCAATACACCATAGATGAATTGATCCCATTGTGTCAAATAGAGAGTCATAAAGCATCAAGTATGCAAATCAAATTGGCTGTTTTTCTGAAATAATATGTGCTAGGAACTAGTTTCAGGAAGTTCTATGGCCTGTGTTACACAGGACCTCAGACTAGATGACCGCAATGGTCCCTGCTGGGCTTATGAACTACAAATTGGTGAAAACATGCTCTTGGTAAATTAACGAATAAACTCCACAAAAGCTAGGCTCATGAAAATGGATCCCTTATACAAGCTATATGAATAGGATTCATACTGTATGCATTTTAATTAGATTATTACCCTCCCTCTATCTGCTTGTTTCTGCACAATGCCTCTGTGTTTGCTTTTTAATCTCACTGTTCTCTACTGCACAGGATTCCTTCTCTCTCTCCTCCTGTTTTCACCATCTCACCACCTGAGCATAACATGCTACTTCCATTACAGCTACATTGAAATCAGGGAGACAGGGGTGGTACATACTAACTGTTAATCAAGCTAGCGTGCTGAAAATAGCAGTGAAAACATAGGGACACAGGCATCACAGCAAACTATACATACTTGTGTTTTTAGTATCTGGTGAAGGCCATGCTTTCAGCCAGGCATGGGTACGTCTGTATAAGATGCAAATCACATCTTCGACTGTAGTTTAGACATGCCATTAGAGTCAAAATTTCAAGACCACTGGTTGAGATTTTCATAGCTGTCTAGTGGATTTAGATTTGGATACCTATCTCCAATTAGTTTCCGTGAAAGGTCAATGTTTACATCTCCAAGGCTGTTTTGAAAATCTCAAGCAGTGTTTACCTCGTTTTGAAATGAGACAAAACAAATGAGACTGACCATTTTGTCATTGCATTGTCTTTTTAAATTTTATCAGTGTTCTCTGTTTCCTTGAGGGCTGTCTCTCTGTACTCAGTGCAGTAGGGGCTGCCTACATAGATTACAACCACCAGAGTCATTACAACAGATGGCCATTTGATTTTCCTGCCATTTCCTCATGGAGATTTCAATCCCATTATGATGTGGGATATTGTGCTACACATTTTCCGTTTCTGATTTTACTTATAATCTGCACATCATGTAACTAAACAGAGATGAACTACATGCCACTGAATAGCATGTGAGTGTACATTATGTAGCACATACAGTTTTACTGTTGTTTGTTGCCTGTATTTCATCTCTATTGCACACTTATACTTCAAAGAGAGAAACACAGAGGCCTCAATTCTGTAAGGTACTTAGATAAAAGCCTAACTTTAATCATGTGAATAGTCCTACTAAAGGTAACTGTTGGCTGAAAGTTAGGTATGTTCTTAAGTACCTTGCCAAGCCAAGGTCAGAAATTAAGATTTTACATAATAATGAAGCCCATCTATGTCCATGTTCCTAGGAGGGAATTGCTGAGACACAAGGGCATGAATTATATCATTTTGGCTGTGCCCGAAGGAGAATCAGAGTGCGGTGTAACAACAGAGGGAAAAACATACAGAAGGGCCTGATCCTGCTGTCTTTGAAATCACAAGCAGTTTTACCATTGATTTCAATGGGATTAGCATCAGGCTCTATGGGAAAATACTGCAATAGCCAAAACTGTTAATCAGTGGCAATTCTGAGATGACAACACTTAGTCATTTTCTCATCCTCCTTCCCCTCTAGTTGCCCCATGTATTCTGCAGGGGTAAACTACTGAGCTGAATTTGAGTGTATTTCAAGACACTTACATAAAGACATGGAAATATTTTCAAAGTGGAGACACTATTCAACCAATCAATTTTCTTTCTTTTCCAGCACTCCAGACCACATAAAAGGAAACTAGAAATGTGCTCAGGTCCTATATTCCTCCTGATAAAATAGCTGAAGCAAGATGTTCAATTAAAAAAACCCACCCATTTCAGTGCAATGTCAGACTCTTGAATATAAGAATAGCTAAAGTGACATACATTAGCAAGATTTAGGTATTAACTTTATCTGCATTTAAATGCGATGGCAAGCAACACAAAGACATTAAGAATGAAACTGCTCTGAAGTCATTAATAGCAAACAAATAATTACTTCAGAAAATGTGACTAAGTGATTGAATATTTAAAGAAAAACAATCCACGTATTTACCTTTTTTGATTTATGGGATGTGATAAACTAGCTTCATTCAGGTTCTTTATCTCTCTCTGAGCTTATTATTGTATTATTCTTTATCTTGTTATTTATTTCTGTAGCACCATACATTTAGCATTTTAAAAATGAAGACTCAAAGGAGCCAACATTTGAAGATCTGTCATTGTTCCCATTGTTCAGGTCCTGTTAAGCTGATTAGATTCAGGACTTGGATGGAAGACCTCCATGGATGTGCAGAAAACAATGCTGGTGATTCAGCAGGTGACACTCTTCTTCTCTATATCAATATTATGGACCCACTTCAGGAAAACATTTAAGTCCATCCATATTCAGGAAAGCTCTTAAGCTATGTCTACACTGGCAAGTTAGTTCAAATTAAGAAGGCTTAATTTGAACTAACTAAAGCCATGGCTACACTAGGCTTTAGTTAGTTCGAATTAAGGGCTTCCTTAATTCGAACCAATAAGTTCGAATAGAGTATTCGAACTAAGGGGTTAATTCGAACTACCAATGTGGCCATGTTAATTCTAACTAATTTCTTAGTTCGAATTAACCAGCCATTGAAATGAATGGGGATCGCTAATTCGAACTAAGCAAGTACTTGCTTAGTTTGAACTAACATTCCAGTGTAGCCATGCTAGTTCGAATTAAGTTAATTCGAACTAATTAAAATTAGTTCGAATTAGTTAGTTCGAACTAACTAATTCGAACTAATTTTAGCAAGTGTAGACATAGCCTTACACGGGTGCTTAACTTTGATATCAGTGGGATTTTAGCACTTGCCTAAAAGTAGGCACATGTTTAATGACCTATCTGAACATAGATACTTTCCTAAATCGGGGCCTGTATTTGGGCTACTGTGCTCTAGAGGTGCCATCAATTGGATGAAATGTGAAACTTTGATACTGACCACTTCTGATCACCACCCTTATTGAAACAGTAAGAAAAGTTAATTGGTTACATTCCAGTTGGGTTACTTTCAGTCTTCCTACTTACGTTCCCTGTTCTTTTTTAAATGGAAAGGCATATTTCTAACGTCTTGTTCTAACTGATTTGTCCTACATAGTATAGAATTGATCTACCCTGTTGGAGAGTAAATGTATTTCAGTCCAGAGATGATTGCATTTCAGTGGTAGATTAAATGAGCCTTGTGGGTAATTTAAAATCATGAAACTGTGTAAGGCAGTGGTTTTCAAACTTAGGGTCGGGACCCGATACAAGTTGCAGACCCTCAGGCACTGGGTCACAGCGCCCCCTCCTGTCACCGCCAAAAGACTGGAATATATTGCTCAAAGATGGGTCATGGGCATAAATGATTTTTTTCAACTGGGTCCTGAGGAAAAGGTTTGAAACCCACTGGTGTAAGGTACTCCAGACAGACGTTTCTATACAAATAAAGAGTCATTCTTTTGGGCACTGCTTCTATCTTCTTTACACTCATTTAACCCTATTGAAGTTAATACAGTTGAATGTGCTTTTAGCTGGAACAGAATTTGGCCCTTTGCCTCTGTTTCCACCAATAATTATAATGATGTTAATCTTCAAGAAGAAATGGATACAGTGGAAAATATTTTATTTTTATTTATATATTTTATTAGAACCTAACTACTTTCAAATATACAACATTTATCATAAATCCTAAAGGATCCTGAAGTTTAGCTAGACCTTAATGTTCATATTAATTCAGAAGAAGGCATAGAATTATCTACCTTTTCCCACTTAAGTTATTATGTATTATTTGTGTTACTATAGTGCCTAACAGCCCCAGTCATGCATCAGCATCCTATTGTGCTAGCTGCTGTAACACACAGAACAAAATGATGGCCCCCATCCCCCAAAGTTTACAATTTAAGGATAAGCCAAGAAACTGTTTTAACTGGGTCCTGTTCTGACCCAGTCCAGCCAAAGGCAATTGCCGAACTCCTATTGACATCAGGGGGAGAAAGACCTGCCTCATTATCTTTGTCATTATCATTCTGAACCCTCTTTTGCTTTAATCAGAGCCTTTTTGAACACCAGATGGACTACTGAACTCCCAACAGATAAAGACTTCTAACGAACTGGGGGACTGGAGTATGGCATTTCCTTCTGTTATCACTTCTTTTTTGTCTGTCATTGTGTTACAGAAAGAAAATGAAGAAATATCAGGAGAAGAGAAAAAGGAGAAACACTAAAATAAATTTTTAGTGGAACTTGGGGAGGATTCATATTTGAGAGTGGGGAAAAAATACTCAAAATTCATTGAGTCTCCAACAGTGCTCAAATGGAGAAATGTTCTGGTGAGAGATGGACTGGTCCACTAAGGCCCCATTCCTGCTCAGAAAACTACACACAGGCAGGGGTCCTCCCGTGCAGTTCACTTTGCAGGAATCAAACCAAAGTTTGGATCCTCAAAGTTTGTAGGTTTTGCTTAAGTCCTTTCTATATAGGCTGGCTGGCTGCGGAGGTTGGATCTGGTTTTACATTCACATTTCCCAGGCATTCAGGAGTATTTGGATCAAGGAATTTCAATTGAAATTTCAGCTGAGCTCTGACATATTCTTTCCTCAGTTATATCTATTCTTTATTTGTCTGGTAGCTTCTTTCATGAACATAATTTATTAATTTTTAAATGCCCAGAAACTATTCAGTGAAAAGCTGCTGGCAGTTGCTACCTCTTACAGCAGGTTTGCACAATGAGGGATAATTATTGTCAAAATCTGTATTTTTTCCCACAACATGTAGAGGTAACTTGCAATTTAGTTTTGTTCATTACCAAAGGTTCTCTTTATAATTTTAGTGTTATGTTGATAATTGTGAGTAGCAAAATGGTATTTGTTTTATTGCCAGTGTTAGATTTCTAATTGTTGGTTTCATATCAGTGTATGATTTCATGCCATTATTTAAAGAAAAATTAAAAGGCTTTTGTGCCTCAGATGTTCTATTATAAAGGAAATACACTTCTGCTGTATTCCTCAACTTTGCTTTTTGTCCCATACAATGTAGGGGATAGTGCACATTGCATAAAGCCATTTGCTAAGAGGATGAGTAACTGAGTCACTTCACACAGTTCTGCACAGAGCTCTGACCCCTTAGTGCTCTGATCACAAAGCCTAGAGGTTGACAGTAACGTATATTTTGCAGATGTCATACCAAACAAAGAAGAAAGAGGAACTCACGCTTTCTGCACAGGACTCTGTTTTCTTCCTCCTTAGTAAGTTAGAGAATGCAATTTTGATGAAAGAAAGAAAGAAAGAAAGAAAGAAAGAAAGAAAGAAAGAAAGAAAGCTATACCAAGTACTAGTAAATATGGTTAGGGTTAACAAAAGGGTTAACAAAATCCATGCTGGAGGAAATGTTCCCCTGTGCAAAGGTCCTGCATAAGGCCTATGTCCTACTGAAATCCATTGCACTCAGTGAATTACTGATATAGAAGTACTTGATATGAAGCTGTCCATGAAAAGTGTTCAGCAGACTGTATTGTACTGCACTGTCTCCTTCTAGTTATTGCCCTGCTGCTCTTGGTGGCAATATTTTTCCTGGTATGTCTGTATTGTAGTGTGTGTGCGTGTCTCTAATTTTATCCATTTTAGATATTTATCAACTATCTTCATTGCAATCTGTCAGCAGAACCATTAGTTTTCCCTTCTACGCTCTTGACTTGTCTACTGATCTTGTAAAGAACATCATTGCTTGTTGAAAGGTATCACTCTTATTTCTCTACAATGCATGATTGGATTTCTATTTCTCAGTTACAGTTCCTCTAGGTGAAGGGCCCACGGCATGCTGCATCACAACCTCTATTCATATGGGAAATGGAGAACAAGGCCAGGTCATGTTCTTGGATCCACTCTTATGGCACATATTAAGCCAACTATTGTTGAATATGTGAACTCAAACGCAATATGTGTGTTCATATGAGAAAAAATTATAGGATAGCCAAATTTTAATAAAGGCTAGACCACATAATGACCATCATTTATAGTCAAACCATACATGCTGAAATAGAATAGGTTGTTATAGGTCAAAGAGGGGATTCTCTTTTCTCCCCATCATTACACAAATGGCTTAGTAGTATATGAGAGCAGATATGATCAGCTTTTTGTGATTGTCTGGTATTGGCCATTTCTGGGGGTAGGATCTAAGACAAGACAGACTTTTGGTTTGATCCACTATCGGAAATCCAATGAGCCTGATTCTTTACTGATTTACCCCATGGAAATTGGGAGAAGTATGCCAAAATCAATGATAATATACAGAAGTAAAACCAGTTTAAATGAGAAGAGAATCGGGTTCTCTGTTCCTAAGCTATGAAAAAAATATATCACACAGTAGCATATCCTTGTCATAAGTATGCCTTTCCCTTTATTTATCTTTATTTACTCATAAGATAAGGAACTCAGATCTCAGATGCATGCAGCAGAAGAAAGGAAAATTTCCTCCATAATATAAAGATTGTCATTATGTCATTACATTTATTTCCCCCATTCCCTCCTGCGCATTGCTTTCAGCTCTGTGGGGAGGGGGAAGGGAAGCCATCAGGGGAGTCAAGGGAAAATATTGTTTTAAAAAAATACATTTTTCCCATTAAGGGACAGAAAATTAATTTGCTTCATAGAATCTAAAAGCATATTAATTTAAAACTGAACTCCACTGAACAGACACACTGCACACACGGCACGCATTTATCATACTTCTCACTGGAACCTGCTCTTTTGCTTTTCAGATTTTGAAACCTTATTGCAAATAGAGAATATGACTTTTCCGTTTGTTTTTTAATTGTTATTCTTCTGTGTCCAGAACAATGCAAAACGAAAATAATCTCAGGGATAAGGGCCCGAGTCCTCTCCTTCCAAGATGGAGCATGTCTTTTTATCTCTGAAGCCACACCCCATATCTTCACGAAAGAGCAGCAGCTACTTCATACACAATTGGCTAGCTGATCAAGTAGTCTCGAAAAACATGTGTTGAATGTCCAGTGCAAACAATTTTGTTAACCGAAACAAAATTGCAATTGTTAGAGTCCATATTTGTCCAAGCAACATCTCGGGCAAGCATGGGGGCACAACCTACTGTCATTGGATCTTGAATATGTGGCTGTTTTGGGACAGTTCTGTGCTGATTTTCTCCCTCCCATCATTTATTTCCTGTGTATTTGTCTGACTTCACACAGACTGCTCCACAAGAGATGCAGCTGTAACCATTTTCTTGGCATATTTATTCTCTGTGGGGTCTTATTCTGGAGTCACTTGACTGCCAGAGGAGTGAGAAGAACACAGAGGAAATGTGATTGTCCCTGAGAAATAGCACAAGAAAAAATATCGCTTTATTTTAGGTAACTATTCCTCCCTTAACAGCAAGCTGCTCGTATATCACCATTGTCTGAAACCAATTCACAGTGAAAATATAACTAAAGCTGTTTAATGCCAACATTTTAAATGGCTATTAGACCCTTACATGGCTATCTAGACCCCTAAATGGGCACCAAAATGCAAAACAGGCATGTAGGTAATTTCAGAGGGGTGTCTTTGAGTGTGAACAAGGAGCCCTGTTTATGTGTTATGGGCATAGCTGCAGATATAGCTGCCCAAATAGAATTTCAAAATGGACAGGGGCCACCTAACAAGGTTTAGATGCCCCCATTTAGTCATGTTTGGGGCATATATAAACAGGTCAGCTCGAGTTCAGGGTTCTTTTCAGGGTCATATGAGCATTGGTGAGGCTAAAGTATGCTTTTAAAACGCAAGAAATTTGACCGTATCAAAAATATCTTTCACCAGAACGTTAAAGGTGTGTCTATGACCAGTGGACTATAACCCTGCCAAATTTATGCAGCACCTTGAGCTCTTCTGTTCAAGAAATGTTGCAAACCCTTTCAGTAACAGCAAAAGTTGGGAGGGAGAAGTTAAAAAAGGGTTGGGATCACTCTCTTAATTCATGAGCAGCAACAAACCTTCTCGGCTCAACCTTTTAAATGAAAAATTGTTCCTGGGCTGACAAGTCACTTGGCCTTGAACAGAAAGTGAAAGCAAAAATGTTCTGCCCTTCCACTGGCCATAACCCAAGGTGAACATATACAGACAATTTCCCTTCTCATGGAGTTGTGTGAAGAGCACCTGCTTATAGGCCGTCCTACTTAACAGACTAGCTGTTTGGGGAGGGGCCCACTGCAGTCTTTTGTAAAGCCTATATATGGTCCTCTCCCAGGAACTTGGTAGATGTAACTGGGAGGTAAATAAAGAAAGTGTTAGAGAACTGGAAACATCAATCATCATGTTTTCTTTCCTTGTTTGTGTGAGAGTTGCTGTCCTCAATTCTCAAAAGAGTTCTCTGTCTATTCTGCCTCATCTTGCAAAGCATTCTCTGATACTTTGTACAGAGGACATTAGAGAATATACAAAATAAACTGTATTGCAAACACCTTTTCTGTGTCTGGGTTCACAGAGACATAGATGGATTTAGATTAACAGTAATCACTACATGTCGTACGCATCAGGTGCATGATGTCAGATGCCGATTGAACATGGATTCTGGCCAGTGAAATCCCAGGCCTGCTACATGTTTCCTGGATTTTGCAGAATACATCATGTCTGTAAGAAGTAGCTCCTTAAATGGCACTGCAATTGTCAAAGGGCTTAGTATGAACAACTAGAAGTCCTATCGAAAGTTAAATAGAGTAGAATGGTTCCTCTGGTAACAGCAAACATGCAAAGTGAGGAATAATTTTCTTCCTGCATAGGAGGAAAAGCTGGGAAATTTGAAGACATTTTGCCTTTGTTCTTTGAGCTAGCTGAGTAAATAAACATAGTGAATGACTTATAACATCTCTCTCTATATATATATATGCAATAGTCTGGACTAACTTACTTTAATGGATGGTGTATTGGTTGTGGATTTACTACCTCTATGGGTTCCTCCCTCAATTCTCCTCTCTCTTCATTGAAATAAACACTACAGTAAAATGAGAGTGTGATGGAGAAGGGTTTGTTTTTATGGCTCAGCCAGCATTTGTACACTATATGTTAGTTTTAAGTTGTACATAACGTATTTGATAATAGAATGTCATCTAAGCAATGTTTGTAAGAATGGAGGAAGTTTTAGGCTCCTGGTATTCAATTCCAGACGACAAATACAAAATGGTGATCAGTTGTCTAATGGGCAGAGTAAGGGACTGTGATGGGGTGAGCTTACCGCACTCTAGAGAGGCCCAGCAAACTCTGTGGGTGGTAGAAGCCCCGCCCCTTAAGCCCTGCTGGGCATGCTCAGATTGCTGCCCCAGCATAAAAGGGAGTAGCTCAGCTCTGTCTGGGCTGACCAGCAAAGCAGGAGGACTAGTGCTGGAAGCCCCAGGCATGGGGAGAGACCTATCTCAGAGGAAGCAACTGGGAACATGCATGCAGTGACTGCTGCCCTGAGGCTGAATCCCAGGTGCTGACTACAGCTGACTGACTCCAGGAATCTCCAGAGAAATGGTTGGCAGCCTGTATTGGAGGTGAAGAGACCAGATTGGGACCACACTGGAGGACAGCTACCTGCTTCAGGTAGGAAGTAGCTCAGGGGGCCCAAGTTGTTGTGCTGGGGGTGGTTGGGCTGAGGGTCAGCATGTTGTGGTATATGGAGCCCTGCTGACTTGGTGCCATAACTCTGGCACTGAGAGGGCCCTGGGCTGGGGCTCAGTGGAGTGGGAGGGCCTGAACCCTTTTACCTGCTCTCAGTCCCCTGTGAGAACTCTGTGTTGCCCTGAACCCCAGGGGCTTTGTACTGACTCTGTGGCCACTAGGCTGTACTGCCCTGAACCCAAAGGGTGGTGCATGGATTTTGTGGGGTTGTCATTTATCCTCTTTGTGCCTTAGTCTGCTGGTCTCTAAAATGGGTACACTATTTCCTCATCTCACAAGATTGATCAATATTTGTCAAGTTAACTGAGGTTGGCAATAAAAAGTGATTTCTTAGTATTATTGTGTTGTGCTGATAAGTGTCTCTTTTTTTTTATATTTGTAGATAGGAAAGTGCTCCAACAAAACATATAAAGGACCCAATAGATTAAGAATTAAAGCAGCTGGCCAAATTCTGCCCACAAATGCCAAGTGCGAAACTTATAACCAAGAGCAAGTGCTGTTTACTTCTGTTCTAACACCGATTGATTCAAGTGCTGCCAAGAGGAGTCTGTATGTTTAAGTGTGGAACATATCCCCAATCTTAGCAGTTACCCTCACCACATATTGCTACACTTTTAATTTATGTGCCTGACTTTAGTGATCTATATGGAGATGACATTCATAGAGCAAATACTACTTCTCTGCAACTTTAGAAGCACTCAGCAATACTTCTCTTCCCCTCTTGCTCTGGCCTTTTAACCTTAACCTCGCTTCCTTATAACATTTTAGAAGACAGTATCAGCACAGTCATGAAAAAAATTATGTGGAATTGCTGAGGGATCTGGTTTTCTCTCCCCTCCCCCCCAGAAATTAAATTTAAAAACCAAACAATTGATTCACTTTTTTAGATTTCTTCTTCTTCAACACATCATTTCTCAAATTGTCAGTTAAACCATTTTCTCCCTTAAAACAATCATGTTTATTAAGTTGGGGTGATTGATTTTTCTAATCCTGAAAAATATCAATGTCTTGATGCCTTGTGGAATTGCATCTCTGATCTAACCATTTCTTCTATGTGGAAAACTTCTGGTTCTAGGCTGCTCAAACGTAGTTAACGGACAAAACAAAAATTACTGACTTTAAAGATAAAAGGAAGGCAATTTTCCAATATTTCCATTATCAGATCAGATGGTACAACATTTGAGACAGAATTTGTAAGGATCATCTTTTCCTTTTCATTATATGTGTGGAAGTTTATGTTATGAGTTCATCTTGGGCCTAATTCCTTAAATTCTCTATTGCCATTGTGGATCAATTAGAGCTTAGATATTTATTAAGAACAGTCCAATACTCCAACAACTGAACAGGGTAAGTGGATCTTACAGAACTTTCAAATTCCTTCATGTTTGGAAGTCCAAAATTTTTGTTTCACTTACATTAAGCAGAATTTCTAATATCTTCCCTGCCAGAACAGAAAATGAAGAATACCTCTATAAATTGTAATATCCATGGGAGGAAGTGGTCGTCTTCATAATGTATACTGAAGATTTTCTTTCTTACATTGTGCCTTGTTTTGAATTCATATGTGCAAGAAGACTCCCAGGGGAAAATATTGAAATAAAAGACTGAAGCTAGAATGTATTAATTAATCTGATTAATTTTAATGTACGTGTTATCTCAACAGTCTCTTCTCTCAGTAAAAAAGAAGTAAATATAGTTTGCTGTAGTTACCATAACAATGGTTCTGATCAACTCCATCAGAAAAGATTTTAAAATCTGATTTTAGCAGTTAAGCACTTGTTGGAGTTTTTCATTTCTTAGTGTTAACAGAAAAACATTCATTAAGGTCGTTATTCTAAATTATAGACTTTATCAAGCCCAGTGAGCTTTGCCAAGCCTATAGAGTTTGTCTAATATTTCTCCCTGTTTTTTCCGTGGGGTTTGGTATGTACTCCACAGTGGCACTAAAAGAGATAACTGGAGACAGAGTAATTCGTGTCCCTGGTTGATTAGTGATGAAGCCCAGATGAGGAAGAGGCTGGGTGATGAGCATAAAAGGAGGAAGCCCAGAACAGAAGGAGGCTGTAGACAGAAGAGGAAGAATTCTGCAAGACCCTTCTTGTTGCCAGAGTGGCACAAAGGCCTAGAGCAGACAGATGTACAGTAAGTCTAGGTGGGGGCTGTAGGAAAGGGCCTGAGGGAAAGCCAAGGTAGAAGAAGAGGACCTTAGCTGCTCACCACAGAGTCCATGGATAGGAACCCAGAGAGAGAGAGCCTGGGTTCCTCTACTGGCCCACTGGAAAAAAAGGTGAAGGAACATGCTGACAAAAGCAGGGGGAAGAACTATTGAGTTTGGAACCAGCAGTCCTTCAGGAACAAAGCCTTAGGATGCACATTCCATACTAGAGCGGGAAGGTCATCCTGCAGCATCTGGAATGGGGTGAAGCGTCTGTGGAGAAGGCTCTTTATATGATTTTAGTTGACTAGATGATGTTTACTCTGGAAGCGGTGAGACTAAATTTTTCTTGACCAGAGAGCTGAATCATGAGAAGAAAGACCACTGCAAGGCTGGAGCATCTGTCAGCAGGGCAAATCAAAGGAGATTGATGTCATGCTATGCAATGCCCAGCCATGAGTGGAGTGTGCTAGTAGTGAGTCAACTCTGATATTCTTCTCTGAGAATCACTTAAAATCTAGTCCGGAAGTATAGTAGTCAAGCACAATCTTATCTAATCTAGTGAATTTCTAAGCACAACTATATCTGTTTAAATTTTAGCAGTATTCCTCATGTGGTATCTGCCTAGCTTCTCTCTTGTCCTTTCCCAATCTGGCACGGTCTCTGACATTAGACTGTGGAGGCTTTCTTTTCCATTCAACACACACCAGGCTGAAGGGTGAGATTTTTTGAGTCTGCTAATGATCTTGATACCCACAATAGCAAAGCAATACATTTTAACAGATTTCTATTAAACTTTGAATAATACAGCTAAGAACCCCCCCACTAGCCATCTGTCCTTAATATGTTCAGTGACTGCCTGAGCATGGAAAATATTTTAAAAACAAATTGCTACTCCTTTGACTGACATGTTCAGAGTCATCTCTTTGTTTTGATCAAGGCAAATGGTCAGCCTATTTATCACTCTTGTTGAATGGCGTCCGAGCATTAATCTGAGGGATCAAGCAGGTGGAATCTGCCAATTGAAAATAGCATCCTATGGGCTTTTAAAACCTAGAAGAATATCACTCCCTAAAGAAAACACTAAATTTTACCTTACTCATTAGCAACAGTAACCATTTGAAGAGTGCAAAGTGCAGTATGGCCTAATGTGGAAGCCACTATTGAAACAACCAAGTATTTTCTTTTGAATTCTGTGAGGAATATGCATACAACAGGGATCATTTGAAAATGAATGTACCTATATCACCTGTCACAAGAACTTGCCTTTGTCTTGATTTCAGATTTAAAGCTGATGAGGGTTTTTATTACAGTAATGTGCCTAAATTCTCAACCCCCTTGTCAATGGAGCTATGATTTGACAAGAAATCAGCATGCTTAATAATTCTCATGGTTCACAACATACTCTAGGTGCTCAATCCAAATATTCCCATGAACTTGAAACAAGTGTTAGCTAGGGTTAGGTTTGGTAGCAAAGTATTGAAACAAAAATGTAACTGACATAAAGGCAGCACACGTTATGATAATTAACAGCAATGCAGATTGCCATTGCTTTCCTGTTTCCCAGACATATGCCTTTCTTAGAAGAAGCACTTTAAAGGCATAATTTTCTGCTAATACTTTTGTCTTTAGAGTTCACCAGAAAAAAATCTAATGGGTATACATATTATTTTTTTTTGAAGATCAGCTATTCAAGCTCTGGCTCTAGTAATGCTAAGTATGTTCAGAACACAGCTTACATATAGAATCTATCTATTTAATGCAAGCTCATTAAAGAAGAATATTCTCTAGATGTCTTTTTTAAATATTATAAAATGCTGACAATTTCTCTGAAATTAAGTCCCTTTGACATATAGGGTAATATGATTATTCAATTCATTTTAATTCTGCATTAGTTCTTGTCATTGAAGTCATCCCTTCTGTGTTTCTGCTGAATGTATTTTTTAATAATAAAGTTTAATTAAAAAAGCCATCTTCCTTAAAATGCATTTCCCATTGTAGAATCCCATTATCTGTGGCTGAGTTTCAGAACTACTGTAGGGTATGGAAGTCCTCGGTGGTTTCATATAATAATTATAGTACCATTCCACAATATTTGTTGTTTTGTATTTAAAGTCAAGTTCTGTTAAAGGGCATACAAATCTGTAAACTTAATGCTCTGAAAGGGTTGAGAATGAATGTCTTGGTTCTAAGCCTTTAGTTTTCAACCTGCTAGTGAGGCCTTCTATATCACATTCAATACCGTGAGAAGGTGGCGCAGCTAGGGTGGAACTCGCATGGCAACAATTCATGATGTATCTTTCTAAATGTAGATATTATTTTTAGTACTCCTTTCAGCCGAGCAAGAGGAAGAAGCTGATTTGCTGTCTAGGAGAAATCTCCTCTGAATTCCTAGCATGCTGAACTAAATTAACAGCAGGTAATTGACAGTCCAGACCAGTCTTCAATCATTCCTAAAACATAAACAAGGATTTGCCACTAACGAATCATTATTCTGTTGATTCAGGTCATAGATCCCAGATTTGCAATGTTGGCAAAGGCATTTTAATAAAGTCGATCAACCAGTTCCTTGCTACAATTCTGAATAATATTTGAAAAACCCTCCCTATAGCCAAGTCATACCAGGGTAGCTGGTAAGGTGTGACTCACCATTTGTGTTCATAGAGCAGAACTTTAATGCGGGGCACAGTCACCCTAGATCCCATCCCTACCCCTGCAATAAAACATGCAGAAGGTGCCTAAGGATGAACTTTCTCTCATTGAGTTCATCCACAGGGGTCTGAATGGTGCCAGTCCATGGATGAGCTGTGGGGTTTACATGAAACCAGGCACTTTACAGCATCTCTGACCTGGCATTCCTCTTGTTCCTTTATAACATTGTTTTGAAAGAACTAAGGTACCAGAGATTACCTTGGTTATCGTTATTCCTGCAACTCCATTTAATGGCAGGGGTCTTCATCACAGAAGGGCTCTATCTTTCTGTGGGAATCTGCAGGGCTTGTGCAGAGAATGTGCCCCTGTAGACTCATCCCTATACAATAGGGGGCTACACACTTTCCACTTGTAGCTTACCTAATCCTTGCTGCCTCCCTCCTCTGGATTCCAACTCCATTAAAAATCTCTGTGGAACCTAACAAGCTGAGGACTCTGCCACAAAGGCAGAGCCTTCCTCTCCTTCTTTGAATAGCAGCATCTGGTGATCCACTCACAGAGGCCTCCCTCTGTGCACAGAACTTGGGCCCAATGAGGTGGAGACACTAGTCTGGTTGAAGCATAGCAAAAAGAAAATTGCACCCACTTTTGGCTTGGGTCTGATGGCAGAGCTGCATGAAAGAGCCTGGGCTAATGTCTATGAATTAAAGGCCTGGTAGGGACAATAGAAGTTGTTTTGCAGGGAGTGAGCAGTTGCTGTGGTGGGGTTAGTTTTGATAGTGTGCTGCTAGGTTGCCTCTTCAGCACCATGTGGATATGGTATTATTCTGTCCTCATCAATCTCTCTCACTAAATGAGTGGAGTACAATACATCTCTAGCCCAAATAGAGATAAAGGACAATATACACCAGGTGGCACCCTGGCCGTTCTTTGTCATCCCTGTCATAACCACTGAATAAGAGCAGTTTCTCCTTTGTGGGAAAATTCTGATACGATTGAACTTTCTTTTATCCAACACTTTTGATACAAGTTGCAAGATCAAAATGTTCTGTGGAATTAAACATTATGAGTCAGTAGGCTAAATCCAGTCAAAAGAAAAGGAAAGAGCTCTTTAATGTTGGGAATGGGGGGTTTAAGCACTCAATTCTGATTTCACTTTCACTGGCATAAATTGAGTACTTCCACTGAAGATAAAATCTAAATGATGAAGGTGACAAATGTGGGCTCAGAAATTTCCGCTAAGTCAGTGTCTCCCAACTTTTTGGCTGGCAATCCCTTATTGAAATTCAAACATATTTACCATCTTGTTACATGTACTGTAAACTAAGAGTAAAAATGTATCCGTTTTAACAATAATCCTATATGATATATTTATGTTTGTATTTTGAGAGGTTGACAGAAAATACTTGACCCTTAAAGGTCTGAGTGTGATGGGAGTGAGTGGTGGTGGAGGGAAATGGGGATTTCCTTTGCTTTAAATTAAAATAACATTTTCAATGCCTCTATAAATCTGTAGGGACCTCTGCTGGCTGTAAGTGGGATTAACAGGATGCATATCCTCATTCTATCCTCAGGAGTGGATTTCACTCCAGCAACCTTTTATTAAGCATAGTGCAGATCAACACAGGCACCTAACAAAATCCGCCATTAGGAAAGTAGCTTTGGCTCCTCCACCCTGTCTGTATCTTATCAAAAGTCCTGGTGAGCCCCAGTGGCCAAAACAAGCCCTTTTGCAGCACAGATTGGTCTGTGAACACCGGCCAACCTAGCAGCAAAGAGAAGAAAATGCTCCACACAGTAAGCCAGCACCTAAAGCTGCTACCCCATTCTGGAGGGCAAACTGGGGGCAGATGAAGAAAAGGTGTGGCTGGGAAATAGATCTCAGCTATCCTCCATGCCACAGAAGTAAACAGCACAACAGCCATTTTCTGAGAAAATCAGTAGCTCCGGTGACTCAGAGCCTCTTGAGATGATGAAGACAAGCTGAGTGCCTCTCCCAATACATTTGCTTCTCACTCCCATGAAGGAGCAAGCCTTTCAGTGGAATGATGAAGCTAGGCCTCCATGTGAGCAGTGAACGTGGCTGAAGGAGATGTGAAATAGACCCCTAGGGGGTGCTCTCTTTTGCAAAGATGATATTTGACGTGTTCAGAAACAATGCTCAGTGTTTGGTAATCTTTAGCCATAATTTCAGAGATCAGATTGTATGAATCGCATCAGGCACACTTGTGGATTATTTCCCAAGAAAAGTAGGCCCTGGCGAAGACAAAGGTGTTACCAGCTCTACCTTTCTCACTCATCCTGCCTTGTGTATAGGAACTGAGTATCCTTGTTAAAAGTTAGGGAGCCCTCTAGTGTCTGCTATTGCAGAAGCCACCAGAACCTAAAAGATTAGTAGTGCTGTGGTCTCTTTGCTGGCCACAGGTTATTAGAGAGACAGATGGGTGAGGTAACAACTTTTATTGATCCAGAAGTTGGTCCAATAAAAGATTTTATTGCACCCACCTTGTCTCTCTAGTAGTATTTATATGTACCTAGGACTTGTTTGTGTATGATAAGATGATTATTTGGAACTCAGCTGTGTTTCTGTGCTTTCCTCATGTTCTTAATATTGTGTTCAGAGGAAGGACCCCGTGGTGGATGAGAAGTCTCTTCCCTCACAGAAAACTGTTTGGAGCATGGTGAAAAGAAACTGCTCCAAGCCAAAAGATGAAGCTCTTGAAATAGATTTAATTTGGGAATGGCAGAATCTTTTTAATGGAGTAAAAATAAAATATGAGCTGTCAGTTTTTCATATTAATTTAAATAAATATGAAAGCAGGCCTCTTATAACTCATTCAAAATGCACAAAGTTTATCACCTTCATTTAATACTGAGCATAAAGCATTCCCCTTTTATTGCTCTACTCCAGCTGCACGCTTTAGATTAGCATTCCCCCTCATCTGTAGTCCAAAGATTTGTCAGAAATAAAATAGTATTGGGTATGGAAGAGAGGAAGGCAACAGAAAGAGAAAATCTCAGACTGGCCTCACAAATATTTGTGTGAAGATCACATGTGTATGATGTAAGAATCAGGCCTGGAATATGCAAAGAGTGTCTTCATTAGACATGACCCTTGTGCGTTCCTTGCAGGTAATGAATAATTGATCCTTGCATGCAAGATCCTTACACTTGTGTTATTCTGAGTGGGCGCTCCAAAGCCAATCACAGTGTTAGCTTGTGGCAGGTTGTCATTACAACTGTCACTTGCAAAAGTGATTTATTTATCAATGTCTGTTTCAGCTAATGATTTCCAAATGCTCCTACAGCACATTAATCATCAATGGTAAATACTGTCTTAAAAAAGAGATACAATAGCTGGTTCCTTTTGAAGCTCTAGGCTCACAAGTCTAAGCCAGTTCATCGTTTTGCTAGGTTCTATGACATGACTTCAACTAGCAGTAACGTTCATGGTAATATTATTCTGTAGTTGCATTTTATGTTTAAGATTTTCCAGGTTGTTTGAGAAACCAGCAATGAAAGCTGCCAGGATGGACATGTTAATAGGTATTCAAAATTCTTTCTTGCCACATACCTCTTTGATGCAGTGGATTGTGTGTGTCCCTGGTAGATATGTAAGTTAGCATATGCGTATTACAGATGTTGGGTCATAACTAAAAGCCTTCCCCATAAGCATTAAAATGATTTATTTTAGGGATAGCTGCCAGAAAAAAATGGACCATGGTGATTAGGTATAAGTACTGTATTTATCACTCAAGTCTTTATAATCCCCCAATTGCTATAGTATTCAGGTGCCCATTGAAGTGTATGCAAGTCAGATACGTATCCAAATCAACAATGAGGTGTCACAATTAGGGGAACAAGATCCATTCCTCATCAAGAAAAAGGCTGAATATGTTCCTGCTAAATATTGGGATTTCACTCTTTGTCACCACACTTAAACATGCATCCTGTTCATCATTTTTAGACTTACCCAGAATATCATGTGAGCTCATCCCTTCTCTGACTGATGAGCTCAGACTCAGAAAGAAGGAAAATGAAAAACACACTGCAGATGTATTGAGTGGGGTTAGAAACAGTCATTTAGATATTTGCATGCCTACATAGAGTATAGAGCATCCCTTAAAGCACAAGTTGAAAGACATTAAAATGACAGCAAGCGATAAGAGCAGGAAAATGAAATGATACAATTTTGAAGATGGAGGGTCAAGGAAGAAAAAGAAAATCAAATTCAATGAGTGTTATGGGTTTAATAAAATCTGATATTTTGCTTTTTTTTTTTTTTTTTTTTTTTTTTTTAATATAGGTCACAGTTTTGAATCCTGAATTTCTGTTTGGGGGGAAAAATTGCAATGCTTACTTTAAGGGCCACACTTTACTTAAATAATAGTAAATAAAGAAGAGAACATCTTCACTGAATAAATCCTTCCACCAATATATTTTCTGAGTGCAGAAGTAAAATCTATAAAAAGGGAAGAGTGAAAAGAGTGAAACTGTGCCAAGATTTAGAACATGGGGTGCATCTTAGCAGGGATTGATTAGTAAATGGACAAGAAGTCTGTCAAAGATGTATGAATGCAATTTATCTCTGGTTCTGCACGTCATTAGGTCAAATTTTCTGCTCATCTTACTCCACTGAAGTCAATGAGGTAAGACAGCAGAATTTTTAGTTTACCTATCACCATCTTGTACAGTATTTAGTGTGTGTGCATGGTGTGATATAGGAATTTTAAATATATAGTACACATAATATATGGTGATGTACCCTAAATGTTTTGTTGGAATATATTTTTTAATGGACACATTATTCATAAGCAACTATATAATGTCTTAACACCACTGCATCATATATCCTGAATATATCATATGCAGAGCTAGTTGTTTTTTCACAAAATGTGCAATATTTTATAAAAATTCTTAAATGAATTTTTCTGTAATTATTATGGACATTTCTAATTTACCAAATTAGCTTCTAAAATAGCTCTTTTGTACATGGAAATGTCATGAACGTTAAGTCTAATATCACATCATCATCCAAGGCTAGAAGCAAGTGCCATACATCTGACTGAAAAGCTGAATCTCTTCTCTTTCAAATTGAAGAGAGGTCCAATTTATAGATTTAATGAAACCAAAGATGAGATCTGAAATCTGTCAGTGGTCCAAGACTGAACTTTTTCCACTCTGGATTTCAGCCCAATGTAATTGTGGTGTGAAATTCCACATTTGGGCAAAAAGAGGGAAATATTTTGTGGTAGGTTATTGTTAAAAAATCTGTAGCTATTTAAGGTGCACTGGGTTTTGAAAAGTTGGAAGTAGTCCTGAGAAGAGATGGATTAGTGGACAAAATGCAGGTACAGTTGTCAAAGGTTCATCATAACTACAATTTATCGCATGGATCCTTAATCTAGTACATAAATAACAATAGCACTTGTGATAACAAAAGGTGTTAGTTGTCATTTACAGTTCCCTCAGAGCTTGTAAACGTTGAATTTATGGTTCCCATGGACTCTGGCTTTCCAGGTGGTTGGAAACAAAAATACGGTCCCCCAAAAGTTTGTAAAACTCTCTAACATATTTCTAAAAGTTTTTCTGTAGCAGATGTTCCCATACACTGTGTGCTGCTGTGTTATGAACATTTTATTGGCACTTATTTGGAATAATTTACATACTTGTCCAGTAACTTGTTAGTGGCTTTGGCATACGTGAGCAATGCACTCATCCCAAACTCAAGTTGATAAAACTACACCATCTTGTATCATCACAATAGATGAAGCAGAGAAATAGGTAGACAAGGTGGGTGAGGTAATACCTGTATTGGAACAACTTCTGTTGGTAAAGAAGATAGCCTTTTCAGCTTACACAGAGCTCTTCTTCAGGTCTGGAAAAGATAGGTAGTTAGGAAAGTGGATACACTTATAATAAAATGTTGGTGTCTCAAAACAACTTGACAGGGCTACATCACATTTCTTTTCTTCAAATGACAAAGTCACATCATGAAGACAATCAGAGAGCATTGCCACCACTGAATTTCATCAGGCAGCCTATTGGACCAACTTTTTCATTGGGTTTTGTCTCTCAGGTGATCGGTCAGTACTCAGGTATTTGTTTTGTTCTTTCTGAAGCCTGCACAGAACACGAGTACCCACTTCAGAAGAAGTAGCTGGACTGAATACTGAGCATTTTTCTCTCTGCATGAGATAACATTAGTGGCCCAGAAATAGAAATCTGTAAAATGAAGCTTGCAGCCATAAATAGGTGGCTGCAGTCTGAAGGAGCAGAGGGGGAATTTAATCAGGAAAATGTGCTTTTAATTTTGACTGTTTTCCATAACAGATCTAACTGAAGAAGAATAATTAAAACAGAAGGACTGAGTGCAGAATGGGTAATAATTGTGGAAATCTCATTGAAAGGAGGATTTAATTGTGCCCGCTAGCTGTGTTCCAATAAATTGTTGTTACATTGAGTACTTAAGGGAAAAAAGAGGCCAGTTTGCTAAGCAACATACTCTGATATTTTCAGTCTCTTTGCTGCCATGTGTAGTGAGCCTTCATGTCCTGGCTTCTGTTAGAATGTCAATATTGTCGGTGGGGACTGTATCTTTCACAGTCTGCTTGTGAGAGAAATATGGCCATCAAGGCAAAATGGCTACCTTCAGCCTAGGTCAACATAACATTCATAATCGTTAAGGTAAGAGCAGGGGGTGAGGCTGTACCTGGCCACTGCACAGATGTGCAGGGTAGTCACAACCCTTTTTATTCCCACACAGGGTTGTGCCATACTTGGCACCTTGTGCTACTGGGTGCTAGCCTCTTCCCTGGGCCAGTCCAAATACTAATTTGCCACATGAGGTGTCATCTCTGACCAACTGAAGCAGGCTCCTAGATGACTGACAAACCAACATCAGTGGACAAAAGACTTTATTGATTGCTTCACCCACATCCACAAAGAGGGGCCATGCACAAACCCAGAGTTTGAACTCTGGAGAAAGGGAGTAAAAATCCCTGGCAGAAAAGAACTGTATCACTATACTGTTTGGAATATGGAGAAGCCAAACTTAAACAAGGGATCCTTAAACTGCTCAGCTTGGGTTAGCCCTAAAGGATATATAGAGCTTGCATGCTACAGCAACTTCTGTTATATTTTGAAACCAAATGCTAACTCATTTGTGTGTGTATGTTTATCTGCTTTCACCTTGTAAATAATTCTCATTTCTTTTTCCTAGTTAACAGATCTTTAGTTAGTTTAATACCAGATTGGCTACAAGCATTGTCTTTGAGAGATCCAAGGTATATTTGACATGAGGTAAGCAACTGGTCCATTGGGACTGGAAGTAACCTGAATATTGTTGTGACTTTTTTAGTGAAAGGGCCCATCTATCACAAAGGCTGGCTTGCCAGGGTGGCAAAATAGATCAGCGTGCCCAAGGGGGCAGTCAGTGACTCTGTGTTAAAGCTGTTCTAGTACTTGAGGGGCTCACACTTGATAATTGGTTAGCGAAATCTAATTCTAGAACACAGGACTGATTTGGGTGTTTGTGCCCTGGTTTGTAACAGTCTGCCCTAAGCTTAGCGCCCAGGTTTGTGAGCCACTACAAATAGTTTGACACTGAGCACAAATTTTGTCCTGAATGCAAGGGCCAAGAAAGCATTCTCTACCCTCCTTTACTCCCACGATGGGCAGCATTACACCAGTAACAATAATTGCAGAGATAGTTTCGTCACAGTTAAACGAAGCAAAATTCACGGAAGTCATGGGAAAAATGTACAAAATCAGAGTGTGGTCATGACAGGGCTGAAGCCAGTGCTTGGCCGCCTGGGGTTGACAGCCAAGAACCCCATTGCCCATGACTGACAGCCTGGAACCACGCAGGGCTGAAGCTGCAAGTAAAGAAGTCACAGATCTGCTAAAACCATGGAATCCATTACCTCCTTGATCAAATCGTATTCTTAACCATAATACTTTGGATTTATACAGCATTTGTCATAGATGGATTTAAAAAAAAGAGTTGATGTAAGATGAATATATGTAATTATCCCCATTTATGGGAAACCTGAGGTCACTTGACCTGCCCAAGGCCCCACAGCAGTCATTGGCAGAGATGGAACTAGAATTAAGGTCTCTGTTTGTCAGTTCCGTATTCTAACCACGTATCAGCCTAAATTGACTTTGGTGCATTATGTTTTTCATTGTCTCTAAATCATCAGTGGTTGGAGTGAGGTTAACCTGAGTACCTGGCCCAACATTCTCATCCAGTCCATCTTGTTCGTGGATAGATTACAAAGTCATTTTCATATTTAGATTAATTAGTATTCTGTCAAAGAAATTATCTATGATCTTGTTGATGACACTTTGTTTTCGTTCCGTTTCAAACGTGCTACAATCCTGCTGACAACAGTCTGTTGTTCCCAGCCAGTTGTCAGGGAGAGAAAAAAATATTGCAACTTTTGTCAGTATCGGTTGGCCCAACATGAAAAAATTATGATAGAAACTTCAATGTTTCATGAAAGCAGAAATATTGATTGAGTGGCATTTGTTGGTACTTGCTCTATAAATTAAGTTAACCCTCACTGGCATTTTGCAAACAGTAAGGGTCAGTCTTCACTGACGGAGGCAAATTTGCTGCCATCTAATCGATCTTCCAAATTGACTGATCAGGTGAAGACCCACTCAGCCAACCAGGAAGCCAATCTTGTAAGACCAGTCCTGCAGAAGAAGTAGCACTGAGTCAGAGGTAAGGCATTTCCCTCCGACTCAGCACACTGAGGTAATTAGCCAGTAGGCCATCAGCGGGACATATGTAAAATAGTTAAAATCAACTCATATTTTAAATACCTTTCTGGCATGCTTCCACCACCTAATACTATACAGAAAATTCTCAGACAATGTGCCAAAGATAATTCAATTATCATGGCATTTTCATAGCCATGTTTTATATTATCTACTTAAAATAATCCTATTTCCTTGATTTAATCTAATCTAACTGTGACTTTGTTTGCCTAAATGAGATATATAGTTAAAAAGCAATTCAGAAATAATAAACAAAGAGGATAAATGTTCCTACCCTCACACTTAGGTTCAGACTCTATGGATTCAGAGGAGTCTAGGAAGGTGCCATAGGGATGGGTGCAAAGTCTGGATTTTTGTAATCTGTTTGTTAGCAATCTGGAAGCAGGAGTAAACATTGCATTATTATATTAAGTTGCAGAAGGAACAAGTTTTTCTGTTTAAAAGTTATATTATAGCTGTATTAAGTTGGTCAATTTACACCAGCTGGGAGCTGATATTACCCATTTAATGGAACTATGGGTGTGTGCATATACCCACTCTATAGTAACAGTATGATCTTATCACTGTAGCTTTTTTTGTCACCCTACCCATCTCACCCACAGCATTAGTTACACTCACTTGTTGCATTATGTTTAAAATCAAATTGTAAGTTCTGTGGGGCAGGGAGCATGCCATGTGTTTTCATTTGTGCTGTAAAGCACCTGATGTGGTTTTTGGGGGGCTCCAAGAATGAACAGCAACAAAAATAGTAATGATAATGACATAGTAGAAGGATCGTCAGCTACTCAGTGGTCTGAAACAAATATGTGAATGCAGTTTGGAAAATGTGGCTATAATCTGAACCAACGATATTTACTGGGATGGAGAAATATGAAAGATGATAGTTCTGAAGGAGTTCACAGGTACATGAAGCATGTGAAGTGAACACTTTTTGTTCAATGAACTGTGCTGCTTCTACTCATGCAATGGTCACAGGCAGATCAGGTTCATGGGTAGGATTTGTTGGTTGAACTTTGGTTAGAACAGAGATTATTGTGCACTTTACTGTTAACAGCATTGCTCTCTCCCTGTAGCTTTCATACTGTAGTTGTGTGAAGAGGCCCTAATGGGATTGGAAGGCCCCCTCTCTCCTCCCATATTAGGCATTGTCTATACACATAGTACGATGCAAAAGATCTTGTAATTTAAACAAACCGAAAATCCGAAGAGTGGATGGCAGGGAGAACTATCCCCATTTTGGAGAGGGGGAACTGAGGCACAGAGATAAAGTGGCTTGGCCAGTCTCACAAAAAGTCTAGCTGAACCAGGACCAAAATCTGCAGAATCTTCATTCACTGCCCTAACTGCAAGTGTCTCCTTGCGCTCTGACATGTTGCTGTGGGTTTTGACAGTGTTTTCATTATTTTTCAGCTTTCGCATACCAGGTGATACAAGCACATTTGGTCCATAAAATGATCTCCTACTGGGTCCAGGAGGCAATCTTTTCTCATGCTCCACACCTAGCCAGCTTCATTGGGTGGGGTTGTGGCATTCTGCTGAAGTAACCGGAACAGGTTCCTGCAGGAGGCAGTCTGGCAAACGAGACAGAGCATTGATTTGTTCTAGTGTGGCAACTCCCTGTTTCAATGAAACACCAGCTTGTCCTATGATACAAGTGGTGTGACCAGCAGCGCTATCAGAAATGCATTTTCAGCAACACCAAAAATGCACTGAGGGCATAATGTGAGGTAAAACATTAACAGTTATTAAGGATTAAATGAGAATTGACAGCATAATTAGGAGATCTAATAAAGATTAATGTTGTTTAATCCTCACTGCTGCACATGTTGTCTCGGAGAGCCATCTATCCCACATTACATAATTCTGTGACCTTCTGGAACCTCCTGTATGAAGCACAGAGAATTTCCAGGTGAACTAACACTTCCCCTTGTTTCCCAAGCATTTGCTCCAAAGAAGGTCTTTATCTTTCTCTAATGATCTGCCTGGTGCAGAATGAATTCAGAAGAACTGTGGAAAAACTTGCTGGACTTTATATAAACGCTGATGTTATTCTATACAACCCCATCACTCCTTCTGCTCTTGCTCACTGCACTCCACTAGGGACAAGCAGGAAGCAGTGACTTGTTTGATTTACAAGGAAAGAGAGAGGTAAAAGTTCTTACTGGGGATACGGTAATGAAGGGAAACTAATTCTAGAGAAAATAACTTTCCAATTTAACCTGTTTTGCACTGTCCGTCTATGGTACTTGTATGGTGCTCATTACCACAGCAGCTGAGCCCATCCCAATACTCTGAGATAGGGAACCATTGTTTTATATATGAGGTCCTGGGACACAAAGGGTTTGTTACTTGCCTGAGGTAACACAAGAAGTCCGTGGCAGAATGGGAACATGACCTCGAGCCATAGGTCAGCAGCATAACCACTAAACTCCCTCACTACACAGTGTGCTACTCATCTATGTATGCGTTGCCTCACACTCATGTCCAAGCTTATTTGACAATATATTTTACTTGGTCAAAATGATCCAGGGAACATGGATTTGTTCCTCCAAGCCACATAATTGGTTAATGTGATTTTCATAGACTTTGAAGCCAGAAAGGACCATCATGATCATCTAG
Organism: Pelusios castaneus; assembly: GCA_007922175.1. Classification (NCBI taxonomy): domain Eukaryota; kingdom Metazoa; phylum Chordata; order Testudines; family Pelomedusidae; genus Pelusios; species Pelusios castaneus. The sequence continues at coordinate 17,843,131 of ML685771.1, forward strand.
TCTGACCTCCTGCACATTGCAGGCCACAGAACCTCACCCACCCACTCCTGTAATACACGTATGTCATTTTCACATAGCCACATCTTTTTAACAGGTATATATTCTGCTGAAACAAACTAAGCATGTCTTAGCTTACTGTCATCACAGAAAATCTCAAGAAAATATGGCCAGACTCTCAGATATAAAATGCACAGCACAAGACATTGCTTGTCACATTTTTAAGTCAAGCCAAGAGATATTGAAGGATGTTTGTTAGTTTGTCTGTTTGCTTACAAAGGGAAGATCCAATCCTGCTCTGTCATTTGCATCACTTGCTTTGGCCTCTTACACCTCGAGTCAGGAAAATACATAAGCATATATTTAATTTTATGAATATGACTAACTTCATCCTTGAAGTTTGAGACTTAAAAATACATTTAAGATTAAGCAAATGAGTGTTTTGAAGTCCTGTGACTTAAATGTTTTGCTGAATTGAGACTAACAGCTTTTGTGAATTTCAAGCTATTTGTGTTTCAGTTCACTATAATATCCCACCCAACACTCTTAGCTCTATGTTGCTTTAGTATTGTAGTATATGTAGCTCCATGCCAGAATGACACCTCTTATTCCTCATGAACCATACCCCTTTCTTTAGGCTCAACTTCCTTCTGTTCAACTAGAACAGATGCTATCTGAGTTATACCATTGTCACTCAGCTAATGACAAAATAATGGCCATGAGGTGTAAGTCAGAGGAAATACTATCTAGTAGAGGGATTATTTACCAGCATACCTTCATTTTATTTGAATTATTTCTTTTTTAAATACAGTAGATTGGTTTGAGTACCAAGATTAGCTCCTGTAATCCTACTTGTCTGCACATTCTGGACCATGCTTAATCATTTCTTTGTGGTCCCCTTTCTGATGTTCAGTAAAAGAGAACATAAAATAAAATACTCCCAGATTGCTTTAAGAGCCCACTATTCCCTTTAATCTGGGTGTTCATCCAATATTGTGTTAGCTTTTAGTCTGCAGTCATTTAATTATTTATAATTTGTTTGGTTAAGGGGTGCAGGTAGATGGGCACATGTTTATTTTTCATATTACAGTAATGTCAAGCAGTCTTGATGAAGGATGAGAGCCCCAATATGCTAACCACTATCCAACAAAATGAGAGGACATAAAATATAATAAAAGGATGGGCCCTGTCACAATCAGAGTCCATAATCCATGTATGTGACAAGGTACAATGGGCAGATACAACTAAGGGATGAGGGAGCACGTGGCAACATTGACACATCAAAACTTCATTATTTAGCTTTAAATTTCGTCATTAATGCTCTGTTTGTACTATGATAGTGCAGTGTACTTGCTCAGCACTCTGGGTGTGTTTTGTTGGCATTGTGAAAGAAAGAGAGCCTCTTTCATTCATCAGATTTATTTTTCCCACAAGAGGAATTAGTAAAGTGGTAAGGAATTCAGTTTGACTAAGTGTATTACAGCAATTTCAAATCTGCTCTTCAGCTTGCTGACCCAAGCTACGCTCACCCACAAAAAACTGCAGAAGCAAGTGGCTTGATTTATCTTTGTCACTGTTACTTCATTATAGCAGTTCAGTGCCTAATGGACCAAAAAGTGAGCACACTGGAATGCTCACACAGTGCTGTGTGAGTGACTGCAGATGTTCATCACAGATCTAAGCTTTAATGAGAGGTGAGAAGCCTTATCTCTTTAATTATAGGCGTGAGGAATTGATCAATATATCTGAAATCAAATACTAACTTGCTTTTAAAGGTTATCTTAATGCTTAGTCACTATGTCATCGTAATACTTTAGAAGCACTGTTTTGTCTTCTTTCGGCAACAGAACTTTTTTGTTCTGCAACCATTAAACAGTTACAAAGGGAGAGAAATTCACTTCCCTGGGCAGCATAGTGGAACATGCACAGTGACAGGTAAGTCAGTTACACAACCCTGATAGCATTTTCCCAAAAAGCAAGCAGCATAAAGGAAAAATAGGGCAAAAAAGGAAATCTGAGCCAGACATTGCAGAGTTGGAATCCATTTATAGCACTGTGGGGGATTGGAGGAGTGAAGTGGAATGTATGCTGATACCCAAAATGCTCTTCTCCAGCTCACAGCTGTCTTACTGTGATGTTCTATCTGAGCTCCAAGAATAAACTTTATTGGGTAGCTGTGCTGACTGCTTTGCAAATTTATCTTCCTCCTTTTTCCCTTTGGGCTTTTACTGAACAAGGGAGGGAAATCTCGAAGATCTCATAATCCTGTCACAAGGAGCCAAGAGCGTCCCTGGTGTAATTCCACCAAAGGAAAAAGAATTACAGTGGGGATGATTTGGGCCCATTTTCACTCTAATCTTGCTTAGTATATGCGGATGAGTTTTCTGTGCATGCTAAAGCATGTTGTAAATGTCCAGAGAGCCCCCCACTTTGGACAGTGCTTGGTGGCAAAAGTCTGGCATGTAACAACCACACAAGTGATAATTAACGAGTCCAGCTGGTGAAACATGGGAATTTAGGTGTTCAAATAAGCACTTAGAAACCTGTCATTGCAAGCAGAAGATTATGAACCTAATTCCAGCCTCAGCTACGTGGCTCCATTCTCAGTGACGTCAAAGGGACGGGTGCCAGTGTACGTTGTGGCGGAAGAGGGCCTTCTATACTTAGGGAAAGTTTGGAATCTTACACTCCAAGTAAGGACACTTACATTATCCTTTCTCCCTGACTGTTTCCTATTCGTTCCATCTGTGCATTGATTATAGATGCCCATAGTTATTTTTGAGCCGGCTTTGCTAGCTGTTTCTGCGTATGCTAGTAAATCCTAAATTCAGCCTGCAGACTCTTACCAGGCTAGGTGTGTGCGTGCATGCATATCCTGATAGTACAGTGATGAATAGATCCTGACAAAACCATTAAAAACATACACAATGCACAAATAGTTGAACAAATATGGGAATTTAGCATAGGTAACCAACAATCACACTGCGCAATAATAAATTTGATTAAAGATAAAGTTTAAAAGAACAAACAGTTTTAAGAATTTATACAGAGCTGCTGGACATCCAAGTATAGTGTGCATATGATTGACGAGTGCTTTGAAGGGCTGCACTCTAACTCGCCCATTCACTTGCTTTGAAGGGCTGCACTCTAACTCGCCCATTCACTTGCTTTGAAGGGCTGCACTCTGACTTGCCCATTCACTTGCTTTGGGGAAGGGTGGAAGGAAATAAGTCTATAGGTGACATACTACCTTGGCCTATGCTTTATGTAATTCCACTGAATTCTGTAGAGTCAGTGCATTTTAGTGTATGTTGGGGTACAATGTGGCCCCCATCGTGGTAAAAACGTAAGAACAGCCATACTGGACTAGACCAATAGTTCTTCTAGCCCCATCTCCTGTCTTCTAACAGGGGCCAGTGCCAGGTACTTCAGAGGGAATTAACAGAACAAAGTAATTTTGTGTGATCCATCCCTTGTCTTCCAGACCCAGTTTCTAGCAGGTCGAGTTTTGGAGACACCTATGACGTGGGGTTGCATCCCTGACAATCTTGGCTAATAGCCATACATGGAATTATCGTCCATGAATTTATCTAATTTCTTTAGCAAAAACAATGAGAGTCCTGTGGCACCTGAAAGACTAACAAATTTCTTCAGGCATAATCTTTCAGAGGCTCCAACCCACTTCGTCAGACTTCTTCTTAACCCACTTGTACTTTGGGACTTCACATCAGTTCCTGGCAATAAGTTCCACAGGCTGACTGTGCATTGTGTGAAGCAGTTCCTTTTGTTTTAAACTTAATGCCAATTCATTTCCAAGGGTGATCACTAGTTCTTGTATTATATGAAGAGATAAAACTTCCTTATTCACTTATCCCCCACCATTCATTAGCTTATAGACCGCTATCATATCTCCACTTAGTTGTCTCTTTTTTAAGATGAACAGTCCTAGTCTACCTAAGAATAGCCATATAGGGTCCCATCTAGCCCAGTATCCTGCCTTTCTGACAGTAGTCAGTCCCAGCATCTTGCAGTCAGAAGCCCAGGAGGAAGACCCAGAGCATAGGGTTACATCCCTGATCTTCTTGGCTTATTGCCATCAAATTAGTTGCTTATAGTCTTTACGATCTTTCCTTGTAGGTCAGCTGTTCCATACCCCTAATCATTTTTGTTGTCCTTCTCTATACCCTTTCCAATTCTATTATGTCTCTTTTGAAATGGGGTAATCAGACCTACACACAGTATTCCAAGTGTGGGTGTATCAGGGATTTATAAAACATGATGATATTTTCTGTTTTATTATCTATCCCTTTCCTAAATGGTTTGTAACATTCTGTTAGCTTTTTGACTGCCTCTGCACACTGAGTGATTATTTTCAGAGAACTATACATGATGACTCCAAGATTGCTTTCTTGAGTGATAACAGCTTATTTAGACTCCGTGATTCTGTATATATAATCAAGATTGTATTTTCCAATGTGCATTACATTGAACTTATCAACATTAAAGTTCATCTGCCATTTTGCCACCCTTTCACCAGTTAGTCATTTTTGGATTTAACTTTCTTGAGTAATTTTGTACCATCTGCAAATTTTGCCACCTCACTGTTCATTCCCTTTTCCCAATCCTGGAGGGTAGGGTGGAGGGGGGTGGATGCTGCTATTTACCAGAGAAAACTGGCCATCTATTCCTATCCTTTGTTTTCTCTCTCTTAACCAGTTAGGCTATGTCTACACTTGCACATTTAAGTCGACTTAGTGTGTCTACACTTAAAATTAAAGTCGATTTAAAGGGGAACTTACAAAGTCGACCTAGAGCGTCCACGCTGGATTCTCTAGGTCGACTTTGTGGGGCTAAGGGGACCTTGGGCAGATCCACGGTGGGGGGGGGGAGGGAAGCACCCCCTGTGTACAATGGGGCAAAGGGGGACAGGGACCCTGGCAGGGTGTGACACTGTCTGGATTTAGGGAAGCATTTATGATATTATTTTCTATGGATATCTCATAAATGCTATAATACATAGGAACTATGTCATGTTTGGTATCAATAGAAAGGTAGTAATTTGCTGGGAATTATTATATAGTCTATGTCTAGGAATTCTATTTTGATTAGAAATTAAGAATTTGATGTTATATCCATACTTTAACTTGTGTCATTCTGGAGAAATTAGATGGGAGGGTGTGAACAACCATTGTCTCCTTAATGTTTAGGAATTTTCCAGGTAGAATGGTCCCAGGGAGTATCCCTGATGAGCCATTGAGGACATAAAGAATACAACCATTGTATCCTTAATGGCTCATCAGAATACTCCCTGGGACCATTATCCCTGGAAAATTCCTAAACATTAAGGAGACAATGGTTGTTCACACCCTCCCGTCCAGAATGTCACAAGTTAAAGTATGGATATAACATCAAATTCTTAACTTCTAATCAAAATAGAATTCCTAGACATAAACTATATAATAATTCCCAGCAAATTACTACCTTTCTATTGATACCAAACATGACATAGTTCCTATGGATTATAGCATTTATGAGATATCCATAGAAAATAATATCATAAATGCTTCCCTAAATCCAGACAGTGTCACACTGTGCCCACATGCCCTGCCCTTTGGGGGGCATGCCAGGCTCCCCCTGTGACCCCCCCCGGCAGGGAGGGCATTGGTGTAGTCCTGGGGTAGCCCTAAGTCGACTTAGGGCTACCCCAGGGCTACACTGGCTTAATTTGACTTTAGAAAGTCGAATTAAGCCTTAGGTCGATTAGAAAGGTGGTTTAATAAAGTCAACTTAATTTTCATTAAGTCGACTTTATTTTCCTTAAGTCAACTTAAGCAAAGTGTAGTGTAGATGCAGGGCACATTAAGTCGACTTAAGCCAAGCTTAAGTCGACTTAATTTACCAGTGTAGACGCAGCCTTACTGAGGACCATGTCTCTTATCCCATGACTACTTATTTTACTTAAGAGCATTTGGAGTGGACCTTGTAAAAGTCTTTCTGTAAGCCAAAGTACAGCATATCCACTGGTCCACTCTTGTCCACATACATGTTGAACCCTTCAAAGAATTCTAAAAGGTTGGTGAGGCATGATTTCCCTTTACAAAAGCTGTGTTGACTCTTCCCCAACTTTTTGTGTTCATCTATGTGTCTGATGATTCTGTTCTTTATTCTAGTTGAACTTGTTTGCCTGGTACTGAAGTTAGGCTTACTGGCCTGTAATTGCCAGGATCACCTCTGGCACCTTTTTTAAAAATCAGTGTTACATTAGCTGTCTGCCAGTCATCTGATACAGAGGCTGATATAAGTGATGCATATCACAGTAAGTTGTTCTGCAACTAGTCACAGTCTGGGTCCCAGTGGCCAGATGTTCACACATAAAAGACCATCACAAATGGCTCTAAATGGTACGCTTGTTGGCAACTGCAGCAGAAAGTCGGTGTTTTGAAAGGCCATGGAGGCTGAAGTGCCCTCTCAGTTTCACCTGGAGCTGGTCCCACTAGTCACTTAGATGAGCTCAGTCTCCACGATTGTTAGTAAAAGTACATTTTTTACCAGCCCTCAGGCCCAAATCCTGGCCTCAGTGCCTGGCTTGAGTAAATGGGCTGGGGACTGGAAAGTTACAGCTCTAATTCCCTCAGATAAGTGGAGTAGCTTCGACAAGTCCTTGCATAGATACATACTCCCATGGAGTAAAGAGAGTAAGCTGCTCCTCTCCTGGCCCATCCTGCCTTGTCCCTCATGCCAACTCTGTGATGCTGCAAAGGAACGCACGCAGAGCAGGTTTCTGCTCTATGCAAGAGTGCAGAAACCTTGCACAGCCCCTTCAGATTCAGCCTCTCCCTCTTCAGCACAGGAGCCATGCTAGTTTTTCTGCTCCAGAAGGCTCCAGATCATAGGGGAGCTGTATTTTCCTTTCAATTCACATACCGCATATAAACATAAACAGCCCCTAGAGCCCACGTCCCATAATAATTAGCCATCATGTCAGTCATCAAACTGTCTGCCTAGTCAGACTGGAATTATTATATTCCTTACTATTTCCAAACTCCACATTTTCAGAAATGACAAGTGATTTGGGATACTTTAATTTTTGAATGTGGGACTTTACACTCCTTATAGGGTTTTTTCTGTTTGTCAGAAGCCAGTTGCTCAGCAGCCTCTTTATGGTGTTTAAAGTTGGGTACCAAACAACTGAGATACCTCCAAATCATTAGTCTTTTTCTTCTTTTTTTATCCTGGTTTTTGTCCCTTTACTTTCAATTCATATGTCTCTGGGCACATTAGTCATGGAATAAAAATGGATAGAGAGAGCTTCACATTCAATATCCAAATAATGCAACACTCGGAAGTACTCATTTCAAGACTCCAGTCTTTTGGTTCCCAGGAAAGTTAAGCCAGGCTCAGATATACTATTTTAATTTTAGCAATGGCACCGCTCTATAGAAAAATCTAACTCAGAAGGATTTGCCGAGTTAAATTTTAAGGTGTCCTAAAAAATGTACTTTAAAACATTGGAGCATATGGAAATGAGACACTTTAAAAACAGATTCAGCAAAGTGAAAATCCATGCATATGAACAAGACTCCAATACACAGTTAACTGAGTTCATATTGTGAGTTTCAGATAATACCCAATAAATTTATATTAAATATGTTATCAGAGGTAATGTTACTAAGTAACATGCAATAGGAAAAAAAAATCTGTACTTTGCTTCCTTAATTTACCCCCTTGCTGTTACATGGATGATTTACAATGACTGGTTCTTTTGGCTTTGGGAAGCTGAACTTATTATTCAACTGAGTAAAAATCATAGAAAGTGGTTGTAAAATAATGCTGTAAATGATATGAGGAATGCAAAGGGAGGTAATGGAATCAGGTAAAGTAGGAATCAGGAGGTCAGGTAAAGTAACTGTAATGTAATGGGAGTATCCTTTCATCTGGAAAGCTCTGATACTATTGTCAAGTTTGATACAGCACACACAGCCACATCCACCCTACTTTTCAACTGAAACCGCTCTTCCATCCCTCCTCCTTCAGTATTGCTCTTCAGATTGACATTGTGTTTCTCAGATGCATACATGACTGATGCAGGGGAGTATGCTGGTGATATCAGGCCGGTTCTTGCTGATATCACTTATGTCCTCTTCCAAAGGCTTTCAAATTAGAGGAAGAGCTCAGGAAGCTTTGTCTACAATGAAATGGAAACCCCTTCCCCCTGAATATGCCAAATACCTACAGAAGTCCTTTGGCTGTTTTGTCAGCCATTAAAGAAAAGAAAGAAAAAGATGGGAGAAACATTTGTGAGGAAAGAGTACTAACCTCAGTTTTAGCCCCAAATTTGACCTGAACGATATAGATATAGATTTCAGCGGTTCCCAATCTTTTTGACTCGAGGGCCACGAATATAATTTTGACATCCCAGAAGGGCCACTAGTCTCTGCTGACAACTCCTTTCTGCCCTCACTGCAGCCAAAGGGGAAGGAGTTCAGTGAGGAGGGTCTCCCATCCCACTGGCTACAGCAGGGCAATTGTGCACTCCATGTGGGTCCCTGGGCAGTGGCTTCCTTCTTCGGTCAGAGGGACAGAAGATCAGTGCTCCCCTGCCTTTGGCTCTGCAGGGACCCCAGAGCCTAGAGACCCAGGTGGAGCGCTTTGCTGTACTCCTGGCTACTGCCAGGGGGAGGGGAGAACTTATCTCTCGTATCCTTGGCAGCAGCAAGGAGTCTTTACTGGCAACACGTTCAGTTGTTGGTGGATTGTCTGTACCTTAAAGTCTTTAAATCATGATTTGAGGACTTTAATAAGTCAGTCATAGGTTAGAAGTTTATTGCAAGAGGAGGTGGGTGAGGTTCCGTGGCCTGCATTGTGCAGGCGGTCAGACTCGATGATCACATTGGTCCCTTCTAACCTCAAGGTCTATGGTTCTATGTTCTAATGGGAAGAGAGCAATCCAAGTTTTTGGACAGACTAAAATGCCTCATCAGGCTTTTTTTTTACAGCAAGCGCCTTCCAAAAGGCAACAGTAAAGCGCAATAATTTGTCACCCTAAGTCAGTCAGTTCCCTGTTGTTGTTGTCATTAGTACTTGTAGTCAACTAGGACCCCACTGTGCTAGGCACTGTACAAACATAGAGCAAAAAGATGATGCATGCTGTTCCCTGAGGGCTGATCTTCATCACCAGGCATGTTTAAACCATGACATTTCTTTGCTGCTGCTGAGCAGCCTCTTTTCCTAGTGTTCTGTCTGGAAGTGTAGGTGCTCTGTTCTTCTGAAGATCAGGCCCTAGGTCTTCTAACACCAGACTGCTCATTTGGGCAAAAGCAAATTAACATAGAGAGACTGATTTTCTGAATTACTTCAGTTTCAGACTGATTCCACTGAAATTCCATCCACATAAAACTGGAGTAATGGTGTGGTGAATGATGCCCATAATCTCTTGTATGTAGCAGGCAATGAATGCATACATGGCTTTCCACACTTATTCAATGGCTGTCCCTCTCCCTTACCCAGGCCTTAATTCTTAACTGTTGAAAATTAATATAGATGCTTGATGCATTCTGACTATGAGACAAATTACATCTGAATAATTTAAAGGACATTTTCTCAAGGCATTGAGCACACTTGAATGCTTCTTATTTTTCTTTGCTTCACACTATGCATGTAAGGGGTTCTAAATAACCAATATTTGTGCTCTAATTTCTTTAAAAATAATTGCTTGTGGGGCATGGTGGATGAAAGTTAATTTTTCTTCTCCGTTAAATATACGCTCTATTAGCACGGATCCCTGCAGAGAACCTGACACCGATATAACCAAAAAGTATTTTTTACCCCTTCACAAGAGTGATTAAAATATGTTTTGACTGCAGAAATTATTTTCCACCTGCAAATAAAAGAGTTGGAAAGATACAGCATCTACTGTGACAGATGTCCTGTTCTTTAATATTAATGGCATTCCCAATGTCTCTTCCCAGGAGGCAGCAATAACAGTTGTTGACTTAATCATTTTTTTAACGAATAAGTCATGAAGTGTTGTGTCATTTACTTTGAAGTAATATTTATTTTGAGATTAAATGAATAACCTTGAGACTTAGCTTCATTTGGTTTTTCCCACAGTTTTAACAATTTGGCCCTGCAAAATCTCTGAATATGTTTATCAAATAGTTTGTTTTGCTAAACAGGACTTATCATAATGAATGGACTTCAAAAGATATTATTTTTCCTGTACAATATTTTAGCCTCCATATTCATACTCATCAGGTCATGGAATTGAGAGGTAACAAGGCCTTTTTCTATGGCTTAGGGTAACTTCGCTTGGACTGTTCCTTTCACCTTTAGTTCCTTTCAGTTCTGGTCACCTCCTAAGCAGTAGGGTTATGTCTACACCTAAAATGCTAAGTCGACTCTGTTAAGTCGACTTAACAAGGTTGACTTAAGTCGACATAAAGTCGACCTTGTTAAGTCAACTTACAGAGTGTACACTAGACTCTGAAGTTGACGGAGAGCTGCGGGTCCCAGTTCCCAGGGACAAGGGACCTGTGGCTCCCTGGCAGAAGGGAGCAGGGCTTCCTTCTCCCTGGGACCCAAGCGGCTTCCTGGCAAGAAGGGAGCATGGCTCCCTTCTGCCAGGGAACCACAGCTCCCTTGTCCCCAGCCCTAGGTCGACTTAGGGAACTAAGTCAACCTAGGGCGTCCACACCGGTTTTACGTTGACTTAACAAATCGACTTAGCCGTTAAGTCGGCCTAAACGGCGGGAGTTATTAAGTCAACTTAGGGGATTCCTTAAGTCGACTTAATGAAAGGCTGGTGTGGACAGGGACTAAGTTAGGTCGACTTAAATCTCCTTAAATTGACCTAACTTGCAAGTGTAGACATAGCCTAGGATATTGTCAATTTAAAGAGAGTTCAGAGAAGAATACCACAAATTATGCAAGGACAGGAAATAATGGCTTAAAAAGAAAGACAGTATTAAATATATGTAATATGATTAATAGCCAACTACCGGAGGGGATGGGCAGGCAAGAGGAGTAAGAGTCTTAAATATGGAAACTATGCAAGTGACAAGAAGGAAGAATATCGATTTAGTTTGGAACAGCAGATATAATCCTAGAAATCTAAGGTTGGAAGGGACCTCAGAAAGTCAAGGCCAGTCCACTGTGCTGTGACAGGACCAAGTAAACCTTGACTATCCCTGACCGGTGTTTGTCCAACTTGTTTTTTAAAACTTCTCATGATGGGGACTCCATAACCTCTTTTGGAAGCCCATTCTCAGCTTAACTGCCCTTACAGTTAGAAAGCTTTTCCTCATAGCTAATCTAACTCTCCCTTGCTATAGATTAATCCTATTACTTCTTGTCCTACCTTCAGTGAACATGGAGAATAATTAACACCATCCCCTCTATAACAGTCTTTAACATATTGGAAGACTGTTATCAGTCCCCTGCAGTTCTTCTAAACATGTCCACTTTTTTAGACTCTCCTCATAGGTCAGGCTTTGTAATATTTTATCACTTTTGTTGCTGTCCACTGCACTTTTCCCATCTTTCCTGAAGTGTGCTGTCCAGAACTGGACTCAATACTCCAGCAGAGGCCTCACCAGTGCTGAGCAGAACATGACATTTACCTCCCACATCTTACGTAAAAGATTTCTGATAACACAGCCCAGAAATTTTAGGTTTAGCCTTTTTTGCAGCTGAATCACATTGACAGCTCATATTCAGTTTCTGATCCACTATACCACCGCCCCAGATCTTTTTCATCAGTACTGTCATCTAGACAGTTATTCCCCATTTTGTAGTTGTCCATTTGAGTTTTTTTTCCTATGTGAAGTATTTTGCACTTGTCTTTATCAAATTTCATTTTGTTGAATTCACACCAATTCTCCAATTTGTTAAGGTCATTTTGAATTTTAAACGTGTCCTCCAAATGCTTGCAAGCCCTCCCAACTGGATGTCATCTGCAAATTTTATAAGCATATTTTCTGCTCCATTATCCAAGTCATTAATGACAATCTCAAATGGTACCACACCCAGGAGCCCACTAGATATGCCCTCTCATTTTCATAGCAAACCATTGATAAATACCCTTTGAGTACAGGCTTTCAACCAGCTTTGCACTACCTTATAGTAATTTCATCCACACCACATTGCCATAGTTTACTTATGAGGTGGAACTGCTTCAAAAAAACCTACTGGAATCAAGATATATCATGTCTTCTTCTTCCCCTCCATCAACTCCGTCAGCAGTCCTACCAAAGAAGGAAATTAATTTGGTTTGGTATGATGTGTTCTTGACAAATCCATGCTGACTATTCCTTATAATCCTGTTATATTCCAGGTTCTTTCAAACTGATTGTTTAGTAATTTGCTCCAATATCTTTCCAGGTATTGAAGTTAGGCTGACTGCTCTATCATTTCCTGGGTCCTCCATGCTACCTCTTTCAAGATAGGAACTGTGTTTGCCCTTCTACAGTCTTCTGGGATCTCTCCCATCCTCCAAGAGTTCTCAAAGATAATTGATAATAATGCCAAGACTGCTTCAGCTAGTTTCTTAAGTACACTAGGATGAATTTAACAGGCCCTGCTGACCTGAATACATCTAATTTATCTAAATATTCTTTAACCTGTTCTTTCCCTATTTTGGCTTGCATTCCTTGCTCCAGGTTATCAATATTAATTATCTTCAGCATCTGGACATCATTAACCTTTGTAGCGGAGACTGAACAAAATAGGCATTAAGCACCTCGGCTTTCCTGATGTCAATTATTAGCTCTCCTTCCCCACCATGTGGAGGATCTACACTTTAATAATAATAATCACTAGCAAGGAATGAAATTCAGGGGAAAGTCTGCATTAGATTGTAAGGAAACATCTCCCAGAAGCAAAAATGTATCAGACTGCCATGAGAAGTAATGGAGGAGTCATCATTTGGAAAGTCAAAACTAGATTGGACAACACAGCCTAAAATATAGGGAACAATCCTGCATTGGCAGTGGACTACTAGATTTTTCTATTGCTAAAATCTGAGATTCTATGACAAATGATTAGCATGTGTCTGAATCCTAGGCATATTACAGCATTTTGTTATGACTGGTAAACCCTGCTCAACAGAAACCAATGAGTGGAACAGTAGGTGTTATTGCATGTCAACACTTTAGTATATCGGCAGAGCTGGCATTAGGAAAGCTTATATGGTACCTGAGTCAAGCCAGTTCCATCACCACCTCAGTCACTTGAACACCAAATGTTTTCAAAGGCCATTTTAAAATCTAAAATGCTGTATTCCACCAGCCCAACAAACACAAATTATAAATCCAGAGGGTAAAATTCTGGCCCTTTTGAAGTCATTGGGAATTTACCCATTGATTTCAATGAAGCCAAAAGTCTACCCTAAATCTTTTTAGGTTTTACCCCAGCAACTTTACTCTTTTGAAAGAAGCTGCTCAAGATGAGATTTAACATGTTCCAGATCTAGCACAAAAAGATTTGTTGCTTAAGGAGTTTAGTCTAAGAGAACAGCAGTGTTATACCCAAGACAGCATTAGCATTGAGTCAGATGTCACAGCTATAATGGTTTAATTTAGAAATATACCAAAAAAATCGGATGTGCGTTCTTGATCTTCAAACAAGGAGAGGCGTGATCTCCCACATTTGCAGCAAAGCTTTTTTTTTTTTACTATATCGAACTATATGCTAATTATAGGAAAACAAATATCAAATTACTTCAGGAGTCTTTAACATAACAAACCAAAGAGCAGAAGAACACAGGATTCGTCACTCTGGATTAAAGCAATGATCCACCTTCTTCACTATCTGAGAAGGAATAATGTTGGCTGTCACAGAATGAGTCTTAAAACCACCAAAATTCACCAAATTATATATTATTATACCATGCAGGGACATTTCTTCTTTACCCTCACTTAATGATCAACTTATTCTCTGAAATATGAGGCATGAGAGCCCTGGAATGTTAAGTTGACTGATGAGAAACCCCAGTAGTATAGGAATGTTAGTATCACATCACATCAGAACTGCTATTGCTACTAATAATAGTGATTTTTGTTAAAGAGAATTTCAAGATTCACATATTTGCAATGTCTGCAGAAGAAATGTCTGAGACTACCTTTTTTCCATATAGAAAAAAAAATTCAAACCTGTGACAATACTTTTTCCTTGAATCTGACATTCTAACGGGAAGATAAAGTTAGAGGGGCAGAAGGAACTATTATTTGCCTCTGCTTTCCTAAACAGGAAGGAAATGTTTGCATATGCAACAGAGATAAATGGTGATAGTCATTAAACTTATCAGGGTCCACCCTGTTCTTCTCGGTTGTCACAATGATAGACATAATAAAAGTAGAGTCTATTTGCATATGTGATCCCATTGGTTAACATTGTTCCATACTACAGTATTAATGATGTCTGAGGAGGTTAAACTAAAACCTTTTAGTCATCCCACAATTGTTTTCCATTAAACATGAGCCAGACCTTTTCTTGCTTACCTAAAGGGATGAAATATAGAACAAAGCTTTTCAAATAGAAATAGTGTAAGAAATATGCAACAGTGAGGAAAGTACATTTCTGAGTTCTGATGACAGACTAGCTGCAGTCACATGGATTATGAACTTGCCAAAGACCCTTGAAGGAAATATTGTGTTTTATGCAAAGTTACTTACTCAGCATTGTTATTTTACAATAAACTCCATATCATGCTTTGGAGGGACCGAAGTTGAAAATGAACTGTCAAACCACAGGTTTTCAAACCTCATCAGTTCTCTTCAAAGGAGAACTACATAAACAAAATGGATCTGTAAGAAAGTGCTATCAAAAATGAAAGGTCAGAAGGAAAGCATAAGAGTAGAGGTACCCAAAAAGCAGCCTTTTCCAAATGGCACTATTTTAATACATTTGTCAAGAGAAATGAGGTTGACAAGGCATCTATCACTGATTTAGTCTGTGGGCAAACTTCCATAAAATGATGGATATTTCTGTAGAGCATTTCATCCCGCAGGATACCTTTTTTACAAATCATCAACAACTATATAGAGGGTGACTGAGTGGCACACTCACAAGTAAAGATTTCATGCATCTGTAAAATGGGGGTAAAAATACCTCCCCTGCTTTGCAAGAATGGAATGCTGAAGATTACTTTGTTAATGTTTGTGAAGCATGCTGAGAGCTCCAGATAAGAAGAAGAGAAGAGCAAAGTATGATTAATTATTCAGGGCCAGATTGTGTTCCAGTTGCTGTCAATGGCAAAGCTGTATGGGTGACCTTAATGCTGCTTCCTCTGGCAACTTAAACGATATTTAACCGTGTGTGTGTGTGTGTGTGTGTGTGTGTGTGTGTGTGTGTGTGTGTG
>ML685771.1:17858492-17927802 GCA_007922175.1 Pelusios castaneus
GTGTGTGTGTGTGTGTGTGTGTGTGTGTGTGTGTGTGTGTGTGTGTGTGTAAATAAGGTGAACTGTATTTTATTATTACTTTCCATGTAATTATACAGCTGCACTATTCCAGGAATCATTTTATATCAGCATTTAGATACTAATTAATCTTGTCGTTAACCACTGAGTGACAGAACGTTTGTTAAGTGTCATCTCCTCTTAGCTATTTCTTTTTCTTTACGATTATACAACAGATTCTTTCTCACTAACCTTTCTCCATGGCACTGGGGAAAAGGCATGTGATCCTTATGTAGCTCGCTCAAAGGGCTCCAGGAACAGGCTCCTTTGGTGGAAGAGACCATATGGCTTTGCATTAAGGCTCATCTGTCCTGTCTCAGGAGTGCTGGGGAAAGCATGAGGGGCTAAGAAAAAGGAAGGATTCTCTGATGCTACCACCGCCTCAGCCCCTGCAGGGCTCAGCACAGAAACTTAGACCTCATCTTTTTCTAGATGAGTGTCTTTCCAAACTGTGGCCTTCACAGTCTAAAGCTTCAGCCCCATGTGACTCGTCTAACTGATCCTCATTTAGGGACCAGGTGGTCAAAGAGGGTCTGGATCACTATCCTGCTGGGCTCAGTTTACAACCAAGGGCAAGCTTCCCAGCTGATGTACGCCCATGTCATAGTGGAGTAACCCCACTAAATTCAACAGAGTCACACTGGAGCCTGATACCACCGTGAGATCACAGGCTGTCACTGGGTTTTCTCTTCTCCGGGGGAAGAATGACACTTGCTTAGTTCAAACTAATTTTTTCTAGTTCGAATTAAGTTAATTCGAACTAACTAAAATTAGTTCAAATTAGTTAGTTTAAATTAACTAATTTGAACTAATTTTAGTAAATGTAGACATAGCCTTAAATACTAACCAATTTATTTACTGTATGAGCTTTCGTGGGAGAAAATCCCACTTCATCAGATGCTTGAGGATGGAGAATTTACAGAATGGGAGGAAAATAAATGCAAGGATTGCTGAAAAAGTCTGACCTGATCCTATGCCTTACACTTCCCGGCATTTAATTTCCTCCCACTCTGTAAGTTTCCCATCTTCACAGTGTCTGACAAAGAGGGATTTTCTCCCACGAAAGCTCATGCGATAAATAAATCTGCTAGTCTTTAAAAGTGCCACAGGACTCTGTTTGGTTCTCTGCAATAGACTAACATGGCTACCCCTTTGGAACATGAATCTTACACAACACTAAAGAAACATGACAATACTCAATGAGTGATTTGTTTCCAGTAGTTCTATTATTCTTAAGCACCACCCCAGATACCTGAGTGAGCAAACAGTAAAATATTAGGACACAGAAGAAAGATCAGAATGAGAAAGAAAATCAGAAACCCAATAGAGACACATACCTGTCATATAGCCTGACAGCCTATAGTCTGAGGAGAGGAATATAAGCTAATAACCACACTGAGGTTTAACATTTTAATTCATGAACTGACGGAAGCACTCTGAGTTGTGGAAAAACCACTTCAAAAGGAAGAGCATCTTTTTTTCTTGCAGAATTTTTACCAAATTAAGGATCCAGCATTGTTCACCAATTTAATCAGGATTACAGCATATAACGTTAATTACTGGGGAAAAGGGTGAGAGGCCCTGGAGAAATTCATCATTCATAGCCACAGTGCCACAATATAATTTACCATGTGCTGTTTAACTCATTTGTATTCATTAGAGTGCAGAAAAAAAACTAACTCTGACATAATTTATTAACACAACTATGCAGTTACTGCCACACCCCCTGGAACTTGCCGATTGGATTTTCTTTTGCCTTCTTCTTTCTCCCACCATTATGATTATGTCTACATAGAAGTTTCTTACCTTTAGTTACATTAATAATATGTAAATCAAAGTAAAAACACCATTGTACAGGCTATTCTGGACACCCCCCCCCCCCAAACATTTGATCCAGGCTACAAATTTGGGTGTCCAAATTAGCCTTTTCAAAAGTAAAAATGTGTTAACCACCTGCAAGTTAATTGGGAATGAATTAACTTGAGGTAAAAAATTCTAATGAAGACTAGCCCTGTGTTATTGCATCTAAGACCACGTACTCACGGTAAAAACACACTACTCTCAATGTAAAATCCTAGTGGACATGACACTGTAATTTTACCTCCATGGAGTTAGCTGAGGTCAGTGCTGTACCCCTCACGTAACTAGCTATAATAAGGTCAAAACTACAGTGTGTTGTCTCCACTGGGATTTTACATCAAGACTCTGGTCTTTTGGGTTACATTAGTGGGAGTTTGGGTTGCTGTGGGTTGCCATAGTAATAGATGGAAGAAAGTTGTCTTTTGTCTTGCTTGTAGGAAACCGGTCTGTCCAACTTTAATAAAGCTGTGCTTTAATAAACCCACTGTAAGAGAGCTACCGAGCATGATATCTCCTGTAATCCTTTAAATAAACGATCCTATTTAACAAAGATAGCTAGCTCCCATTTACTATCTCCACAGTGGAGACAATATTTAAGGCCCAGTATATACATAGTTTTTGTACTCCAGGTAGAGTAGTTTCTACTGAAATAGAGTCGTGTGTCTGCAGTTATAGCAGTATGAAGGGACTAAGCTATGACAGTATGGGTGCGTCGTCACTTGTAAATTAAGTCAATTTAAGAAGGCTTAAGTTGACTTAATTTACACTGCGTCTACACTGGGCTTTACACTGCATCTACACTGGGCTTTACACTGCATCTACACTGGGCTTTCCTTAATTCAACTTAAGCTGCTGCTTAAGTCAAATTAAGGAAAAGTTAGTTCACCTTAGTAAAACCTTGTTTTGCTTTGAACTAATGCTTTATTAAGTCGAATTAAGTCAGTGTAGATGTGGATTAGCCCTAAGTCAATTTAAATGGCCTCCAGACCTCCCCACTGACCTCCCTCCCAGGGTTCCTGGTACAGCAGGAGCCTGGCATGCCCACCCATAGGGCAGAACACAGCCTTGCCCACTCCACTCCTGAACCCTGCTCCTGTCCATGACCTGCTCAGCCCCTATGTAGCCAGGCACAATGGGGAAGGTGCTGAGCTCCCTCTTTCTTTTAAAGGGGTGGCCGGGGAAGGGGGGCACCTCTTGGGTGCCACATATCACACTTCCCACCATGCACCACTCCTAGGTCGACCTAGGCCCTGCCAATCAACTTAAGCGTCTAGTGTAGATGCTCTAAGTTGATTTAGCAAGGTCGACTTGGCGACCTAAATTTATAGTGTAGACGCGCTAAGTCAAATTAACAAGGTCGATTTAAAGTCGACTTTGTTAATTCGACTTAGCAAAGTTGATCTAATTGCATGAGTGTAGACATAGCTTATGAGCACAATAACCATACCAGTATAGTACTATTTTTGTGTGGAGGGGAGCTGGTCTTGTAGCTCCTTGAGTTTGTGCAATTATATCTGGGAACTGACTTGCTAACTGAAGAAAATCACAGTCTGCAACTGTCACATAATATTTGTTACAAACAAACCAATCCATTATTTTAGCTACTCCCTTTAAGTAGCCAATGTTTATTTCTGGGGGCCTTGATTCAGCCAGATGCTGAGAGCTCTCATGAAATACCAAGCTATCTTGATTTGAAAAGGAGTTGAGGCTACTCAGGATTTGGCAGAATCGAGCCCCTAGAGAGAACCCAATCTAGATGCCATTGGTAGATGCTGGTGGAGAATCTCTTTCATTGGCCAGGGTCACTAGAGGAATTCTCTTTATTTTCTTGATAAGGTAGTTTTAACAGAAATGCTACAGGAATGCTCATTCCCATGGGATTCTTTTAGTTGATATATAGCACAAGGAAGGCATTTGTTGTTTAAAATGAATTGGTTTGAGTTCTTTTTGGGTTGTGAATGTATTCCAAGGCAAACTCCCTGCTGATTAGAAAGAGGCATGGTTCAGGGGTCTGAACACAGGATTAGGTGCCAAGAATTATAATCTCAGCTGTTACACTGCTATCCTTTATGACCGTGGGCAATTAATTTATTCACTGTTGAGCTTCCCCTTCCCGGGAAATGGGGCTACCTAGCTCACAAAGCTAATGAGAAAATTAGCTCATTTTTAACCGGTACTAAGCATTTTTCTTAGGAGCTCTAGTCAAAGAGAAATAATGGGAAATACTCTTAAAGAATACAGACCATCTCTCAGAAGCATTCCGTCACCACGATTGAGATGGTAGATGGAGGAACAACCAGAGAAATTGGAAACTCCACATAATCCTTTAGGAAAATTGCTGTGAACTCTCCCAAGATGATATCCACACTTGTGCAGAGGGGTCAGCACAAAGGTTATGGGACTTCATCCATTGGAAGCTCTATTTTGATTTCTGTGGGATTTCAAGCGGTGCACGGGCCTTCTGCAATATAGTGAACTTCATTCCAAGTGTTTTTGGTTTGGGGATTGGAAAGACAGTGAAAGGCTGTGAAATGTTGGGATTCTGGGCACTTTTCCAATAAAACCATGAGGTGATTCAAAGTGAGATGGATGCCTCCATCAGGACGGCAAGGATCCAGTGAACAGAAAAGTACTGGCATGTTGTTCCCAGAAGTAAAGCTAGTTCATCTTGCAATAATTTTTATTCTTTTTTTTAACAAGTAGCTGACACACACTTTATGTGCTTGATCTTTTCAAAGCAACCCCCACATACCCCCGCCCATGAGGAAGAAGTAAATTGCTACTTTATGCTTTCTCTACAGCCTAGTGAAAAAATGACACCAATTTGGTCCTGCTGTTCTTTAGTCTATTTTTCAGCATTATTCCAAAGCACAGTCCTGTTAAAAAAAAAATTCACTATCCCCACTAGGAGATAGGGAAAATTAATAGGAGAATTTGAGTCAAAGCCTTCAATTGTGAATATGAAATGGGGAAAGGGCTAATAAGATAACATTAAAGTCTGACACTCGCATTGTGCTAGTCAGTCCTTGAACTATTTACATTACTTATGCTTACCCTATTTATAATGCTCTGGGGGAAAAAAGAAATCTCTGTGCTTTATGAATTCTGTCCACTGAAAACAGTTTTTAAAGAATTCCAAAATCCAAAAAATCACAATGGATCTACTGTAAGGCATATTGAACAGAGGAACCCAATGTGCTTTAATGATAGAAGCAGTTCACTCCCTTGTTGTGGCCAAATCCAAATCCAGTTCATTAACTTCAGCCTGGGTAGATACTCTGGGTAGATAGCTATGTCGGCATAGCCCTATGGTGCACAGGCAACCTATACTGACAAAAGGGGATTTTCTGTGAGTGTAGGAACACCACCACCCTGAATGAAACAGCTGTGGTGTCCTCTTCTGTTTATATAACTGCATCTCCATTGAAGGTTATGTCAGCACAGCTATGCAGGCCAGGGGTCTGGTTTTTTCACAGCCTTGACTGATGTAGCTATGCGAAGATAAGTTTTCCATTCAGACCACGTGTTTTCTTTACTTCCCTTTCTGAAAAATGTTGTGCTGCTGGTTCAAAATGGCACCTGTGCCTAGAATCTAGCATGGGTGGATTTCAGTCCTTGGCAGCTACGTACAGGAACAGATTCAGTGAAGCTTATGCAATGAGGCGTCAACTACATCTCCCCACACCAGCAAGGCGTTGAAAGAGCAGGGACTTACTTTGTGGGAGAGCAAGCAATACCATGAGGGACAGCAGCTTTAATTCCCTGCAGAGGCTCAATAGGAGCCTTGGGAGCAGAGACTACTGAGAGTGCTGCTTGAGTGAAATTCACCCCTAGGCAGATCCAGCCAAAACCACTTATGATCCAAACTGGCAGAATCTATTCCAGTGGAAGTCTGCATAAACCTAGACAAAATGTCTGTTTTAATTACTTTGGAATCCTTCAGGATGAAAAGTCCTATATTATTGTTGATTACATATTATAGTATAAACGGCATTATTAACAGTAGGAACCATCTAGGTACTTAATATCGTGTACTACATAACATAAATAAAGAACTGAGGCCTTGATTCAGCAAAGTGCTTAAGTGTGTGTTTAAGCAACGTCAGTTAAGCACATGTTTAAGGTCCTTGCTGAATCTGGGCTCAAATTCAGCTGAGTTGCATAAAGAACTTGCAGGAAGTAGAGAGAGGAAAGCTATCATGCAGATTTCAATGTATATAGTGCTGGGGTGCAGACTGAATTCTGTCATTATACACTATAATGCCATAGCTGCTGCATTCTGCTTCTATAATAGACACTTCATTGCTTACAAAGGGGCAGAGTCTGCTGGAGAAGCATAGGGTGCATCTACACTGGCAGCTTAGGTCGACTTAAGGATGCTGAAATCAACCACACTGGGCTTTTATTAAGTCGACTTAGGCATTTCCTTAAGTCGACTTAAAACAACCTCCTTTTAGGTCAACTTAAGCGTTAAGTCGACCTTATTAAGTCGACTTAACAAGAGTGGATGCCCTAGGTTGACCTAATGCCCTAGGCTGGCTTAGGGCTAAGGGGAGCCGGCTCGGGGAGAAGGGATTCAGCAGGTGCTCAGCCAGACAGCCACCTACAAAACTTCTTCTATGATCCTTCATCATCTAGAGAGCATATTCCCACCTCTCTCCCAAAACCCAATTAAACAATTTTTGTGGTGCATCCACAAAGTCACTGAATTTGGGGTCTTTTGGACCAAGTGTGTGCGTGTGCGGGGATCTAACTCTATTATGGATAATGCCTCAGGATTTCTCATAAGGCATAGCCTTAGGCACATGTCTAAGTCACATGTTTGGCACATGCCAACCAACAACTGCCTGGTGAATAGTGAAGGTCATTCGAAAATTGTCAAGTTAAGTGACACTGGCAAACTATATAGAAGAATTTGCAACCCAGCATTTTTTTTATAGCTGTACATTTTGTTTCATCATCCAGCTGCTATAATTTATACACCAGTAGTGCCAAGACAATATGGAAATACAAATGTCATTGTGTAGTTAATAGTTCCCAAAAGAATTCTCAGGTTTCACATTTGGCTTAGTGAGTTTAAAGGGACCAGCATTTTTTGGATGAGTTTGTCTAACTTGATAATTTTATGTCCAGTAATGGTATCTGTAGACAAACATATTGGACCAGATCCTCAGCTGGCATAAATTGACATAGCTCCAGGTAAATTTCCAGCAGGATTTTATAGCATTGGTTTTGATTTTTAAAGATCTAAATGACTTGAGATCTGGCTTCTTAGAAGGTCTTATATGATCCACAGTGGTACCCTTTTGCTCAGCTGACAGACTAGTTTAAATGGGAGTGATAAATGACCAGTCATTTCAATGAGTCTTCAGCTGTGGAATTCATGACACCTCCTAATCTACCAGAACCTGGAGTTGTTGATAAGCAGGTCAAGCTCCAAATTCTGTTTTCCTTGGATTTCTCTGACGTGGTCAGAATGGACTGAAGGGGGAGATTTTTAGATCCTTTTTTCGACACTGACCTAGTTGGACATTTGTGTTTTATACTGATGGTGAGAGACATAGATTTTTGTATACTGAAAGAAAGAAAATAAAGATCTGTCTTATTGAAACTTGTGCTTTTGGGCATAAATTGGTTGCAAAAGGGATCCAGAAAAACTATATTCCCTTCTCTATATAACACTGACAAATTAACTGGGAGCCAGATTCAATTTCCATTGAGGTCCGTAGAAAGAGTGTCCTTGACCTCAGTGGGATTTGGATCAGGTTCTAGGGATATGTCTACACTTGCAAGTTAGGTCGACTTAAGGATGCTTAAGTCAACCTAAAGAACACAGCGTCCACACTGGGCTTTCATTAAGTTTACTTAAGAGCATCCTTAAGTCGACTTAATAACTTCCACTCTTTAGGTTGACTTAATGCTCAAGTTGACCCGTTAAGTCAACCTAAAGCCAATGTGGACACCTTAAGTTGACTTAATTTCCTAAATCAACCAAGGGCTGGGCAAAAGGGAGCCGCGGCTCCCTCGGAGAAGGAAGCTGCCGCTCCTGGGGACAAGGGAGCCGCCGGGGCTCCCAGAGAAGCCTTTTCCCCAGTGGCTCCCTTGTCCAGGGGAGCCAGGGCTCCCTTCTGCCAGGGAGCCATGGCTCCCTTCCCCCTGAGCCATGGTTCCCCTCCCCCTGAGCCATGGCTCCCCCAAGCCGCGGCTCTGGGTCGACCTAACACCTGCCTTTGTGGACACAGGCAGTCAACGTAACTTTTTAGGGTGGACTCTCGAAGTCAACTTTACAAGGTCGACTTTAAGTTGACTTAAGTCGATCTGGTTAAGTCAACTTAACAGAGTCGATTTAGCTTTTCTAGTGTAGATAGACCCCAGGAGCATTAGGGTTTAGAGTAACATTTTTTCCTCTAAAGCATCATGGATTGGCCAGTGAGAGGCCAAATACTCAGCATGAAAGTAAGATGATATTTCTATCAAGTCTATATTCCTTTGTCACTCAAGAGACTTTTCATATGTTCTAGCTTCTCTCCTTGGGATTGAATAATTAATGAAGCTGGATAAGGAGCATGTCAGTATCACTTTTTCCACACAGTGAATATTTTGGTGGTTGTTCTTTTCAAAAGTTAACCCCTTCATGTCTGCATGGAAGGCTTTTTTATCCAGACTTTTAAAGACTTTGCCTATTGATTAATGACAGCCAACTTTCACTCCAATCTATAAATAGGGAAATGATTATAGTGCCATGAATGGACTAAATATACATATAATCAATCATTCCAGGAGAGACCACTGTATTTTATAGAGATACTTTGCAGGAAAAGCCTAATGTAGTTTGGTTCCACTAGACAGCCAGAGAAAGTTAGTTCTTCATACTATGCCCTGCCAAAGCACAGGTGCTATCATCTGAGGGATGGACATGGCTACATTTCTCCTTTTTATCTATGGTACAAAACCAGTACTTTGTTGTGTTGGAATATTTAATCCGTCCTACACAAAATGGCATCTAGCTTCTTTATAGAAGTGGTCGTGCAAACTTGTCCTGCTGGTTCTGAGATGAGCCCACCAAACTGGCATTGCCTGGTTCTAGTTCCAAGATGGAGGGCTACTGTAAGTAGGTTATGGACAAACCAACAGAAGTTTCATAATGAATTTAAAGGCAATACATTACTCAAATGAACAGTTTGATAACTTGGAGTCCCTTTATTCCAGAAAAAGAGTTCATATGCTTTCATTAAAAAATGTTACATGCTATTGATGTTCATTTGTTGGTCATAAATGTTGATATTCAATTCAGTAAATGTCCATTTATTTAGAACCCTTATATATATTGGTCAACTGAGCTACACGACCATTAACCAATTTGCCCACAGCCACTGACTGTAGCAATCTTGTCCCCTGCTTTCACAGCTAAATCAAGCACTGTATTACATGGATGTTAGTGGCGTTGCAATAATGTAAGGACTCAAAGCAAAACTTGATATGAGTCAGCCTGAATTTATCCTTTCCATAAATAATAATTTTCAAATAATTACAAGAGAAGATCTTTTTATATTTGGTGGAGCAACGCTGTAGCTAGGAACGCACCACACAGGGCTATGCAGATTTTATTGTTCTCTCTTGTAACTGATTATTCATAGCTGATTAGGAAAGGCTTTGTTATGCTAGGACTGATATATAGATAATTAAACTGTGCTTTTTTTTTTTCTGGAAATCTTGGTTTTAGTTACCAGCATATACTTATTATGAACTCAGAAGCCTGTGCATACAAGATGTTAAATTATAATACTTAATTAAATTAACCTAGAGTACATATTTATAGAGCACCAATCCCTGCAGTATTTAGGCACCTATTCACCGGGACATTTTTCTTAAGTCTGTTTAAAAAAAAAAAAAAAAGCATTAAAAATGTTAATTGTAACACAAATACATTTCCACTTAAATAAACAGATCTAGATGCCAGCCTTGCTTTGGAAACTGTAAGAGAGAAAGGTTAAGCAGTGGAACTTTAAACAAATGACATTTTAGCAAAGCCATTAAGTCATCCAGCTCACAGAAGTCGGATGCTCCCCAGGAGATTTCAGAGGACAGGTGTGATAAAGTAGAAAGTCATGGAAACAAAACAACGAGCATTATAAAGTACTAAAAGCTGTCAGCCAGGGTCCACCTCTGAAGTCTGGGATCAATATGCCACTCAATAAGTGAAAGTCTCTTCAATAAAACTGTATTCACCATGGGGAAAACTTCTCAGTTTGAACTGTTAAAACCAGAATTCCATCCAACTCCAGTTTGCTTTATTTTCTAGAAACAATGCAAAACTAAATCTTTTTCTGTTGACTGTTTCAACAGCCTTTCAACATCACTGAGCAGTTAAACAAGTGAGAAACCTGTTTTTTAAAATGTATAATTCATATTTTCAGGTAAGAAATTAACTGATAGGAAAAGTTTGATAACAACCCTAGCTGGGGGGCATAATTCTTCCAACTGACTAAAGAATATCTGAGACTAAGTGTGTGCTGGGTCTGCCTTTTTCTTGAGGAGAAAGAAGTAGTCCAATCAACAGGACTGTGTTTCTGAGAAATTGACATTCCCATAGTAACTGGCTATGCGGAAAGGTGCCATGTCTTTAATGGCAATATGGAATATTACAAGGCTCTCTGGAACTACTGGTTTCAATGATTATATATTTTCAACAGCATTTTCAGGGTAGTGGTACAGTCACATGGGCCAATCCTATCTCTACTGAATTCAGTGACAAAACTCCAAAAAGTACTTAAAGATATGAACTAACTGAGATAGTTTTCTGTGAAGTACTCTTTCACATTTCTACTAGTCTGCTGCTGTTATAAGATGTAGCCATTCTGTGCTCAGTTCAGATGCAGTCTAATACAGAATAGACACACATTGTGCTCCCTCTCTGGGTTTGTCTTGATGAGAAATGTGGCTGAGTTTAGGTCAGGCTTAGCTCACTCATGCTAGTAGAACCTAACCTAAATTCCACCACATTTCCTACTCAGGGCAAACCTATTAAGATTTATTTTTGTTCGATCTCAGTTTGTTGGTTCTCTTAAGCTAAAAGTCATTGGCTATGTCTACACTAGTTAAGTTAAGGAGACTCTGTTAAGTTGACTTAAAGTTGACCTTGTTAAGTCGACTTAACAGAGCATCCAGTGTAGATATACCCGCCTACACTGGCTTTAAGTCAATTTAGGTCAACTTAATAAGGTCAATTTAAGCCTTAAATCCACCTTCAGAGATGGTGTTATTAAGTCGATTAAAGGAAGTGCTTAAGTCGACTTAATAAAAGCCCAGTATGGACGCAGAGTTCTGTAGGTTGACTTAAGCATCCTTAAGTCGACCTCAGGTGCCAGTGTAGACACACCCAATATTCAGACTGAAAATATATGGTTGCCCTTGGTTCACAGAGAATGTAGGACTGACAAAATCATGTTGAATGATACACTTCCCATCTCAGATCTTACACTCAAACTCCAACCAATTATGTGGAATGGAGATTCATTCAAAGTAACTTATGATGGAAGATCTTCTGGGTAGTGGGATTGCCTGGTACATATTAGGTGGAAATTTTCAAGAATCGGCAGCAGCCTTCATGTAGAATTTTTTGTTTTAGCACTCAGAATGTTTGAGCCAACTCAGATTTCTTGTACTTTGGATTTGTTAGCTGATTATAGTTGGATGAAAATGGAACAAAATAAATCACTATTTTTTATTACTAGCTGCATGGATTAGAATTGCTAATTTATGGTGGAAAAAATCAGCCTTCCCACTTTGGACAGATGGCTTACAAAAATATCAGAAACAATGTCCATGGAAAAATGACTAGTCTGAAAAATGACTCACACAACAAATATTTGGACACTCCACTTCTTTTCATTCCATAGACTGAGAAAAACAGTTGTATGAAGAAGCCATTCTCATTTATGAACTTTCTCCTTGCGTTCTGCATAACTATAAAATACTTGTCTGCATGCCTGCTTAACTTTTATTATTATCTTCATCTTTTATGTTCACTTATTGCAGCCACTAGAAATTTCAGACAAAAATGCTTAGAAACCAATTGTAAAAACTGTTCATGACCATTTTTGTTTGTCTTGAACCATTTTTCAATAAAATTGGTCATTTTAAATTTTTTCCTTTTTAAAAAAATCATACATTTAATGTGACAGAAATATTTTTCTTATACATGGGGACATGATAATAAATGTTGAATAACTGATATTGGAAGTTGTATTAAAAAACAAAAAAGGGAAAAATTTTGAATTTTTCACCATTTTCCACATTTTGTCAATTTTCAATCACCTCTTTTACTCAGTCTATGATAATCTTTGTGACCCCTCATTTATTTCCAATTAATTGCATATGCCTTAAGATGACTGTTCTGTTGTCTGTACTTTAATATTGTAAAAATGCAGAAGTTGGGTAGTGAGATTTTCACATGAAGAGTTGATTCTTTCATCTCTTCCTTACACAAAGAGTTCTTACTCTTGTGTGTAGCATCACTGATTTCAGTCAGAGTATTCCTTGTGAGTAAGGGTTACACGGTCAGAAAGTAGAAACAAACCAGTGAATTTTTAAAATGCAGAACAGGAGAGAAAATGAAAGGAATAGAAGACTCTTGATTAGAACAAACTATTAGATGAAAAATCTCTTGCAGGCAAGTGGAGGTATTTGTAGGACAAATAGAGGTGATATAATTTAAAGTTCATCCTAGTAAAACTGAAGGTAGAAACTGCAACCAAATCCCATGTAATTTCACAGTAAGATGTGGAACGATATAGAGAAACAAAAAGCTTTATCAAGGTATAAAAGGAGCTGGAATGTGAGTGGATTATGGATTACTGAAGGAGCTCAAGCAAATACAAAAGAGCAGATTAGAAAATGGAAATTTAATGTTAAATAAGATATTTTGGGTAAGTGTTAAAAGGGTGGTTTTTGTTTTTTCCTTTTAAAATTATTAGTATATATAGCTCAGTCCACAAATGTAAGCGGATGCTTAGTTGTTTTGAAACTAATAGACAAGGAGACAACAGATAAGGAGGTGCTAGACTAGAAACAGGAACAAAAAATTTTTATCTGTCATTTGAAGACAGGGCTCAGTCAGAAATTCTATATTTTCAGAGACTGTAGAATGAGGTATCAAAGATTGTTGCTAAAAATATTTCAAGAGGCTCTTAAAAGTGAAAACTTACTGAGAGAAGTTAACAATTAACCAAGATGTGAGGAAAGGGACAACATAGACTGAAGACTATTTAATATTGCTATCCCAATAACACAGAATAGAAGTATGTACTGCTCCTCTAAGGTATTTAAGTTTGGTCATGCACTGTCACTGAGAGAGAGAGAGAGAGAGAGAGAGAGAGAGAGAGAGAGAGAGAGAGAGAGAGAGAGAAATGAAACATGAGACAATTTTTCAGGAGACAAATTAACCAGAAGGATGTTCATAAATTGGAGAGGTCTCAGAGAAGAGCCATGAGTGTGATTAAAGGATTAGAAAATATACCTGATAATGACAGACTAAAAGAACTCGAACTATTTAGTATAACAGAGAAGGTTAAAGGGTGACTCAATCACAGTCTATAAGTACCAACATGGGGTATCATTATGTAATAATTGGCTCTTCAATCTAGCAGAGAGAGGTCTAACATGATCCAATGTTTGAAAGTTGAAGTTAAACAAATTCAGACTGGATCTAAGACATACATTTTCGACAGTGAGGGTAATTAGCGCAATTTACCAAGGTCGCAGTGGATTCTCCATGGCAATTCACTGGCAGTTTTTAAATCAAGATTGTATGTTTTTCTAAAAGATATGCACTAGAAATTATTTAGGGGAACTTTATGACTGCACTCCCCTGCATTTAATTTCCTCCCACTCTGTAACTTTCCTATCTTCAAAGCGTCTGACGAAGTGGGATTTTCTCCCACGAAAGCTCATGCGATTAATAAATCTGTTAGTCTTTAAAAGTGCCACAAGACTCTGTTGTCTTATATCAGAGGTCAGACTAGATGATCACGATGGTCCCTTGTATCCTTCGAATCTATGAATCACTCCTATTGAAACAGGCGTCAAACTTTACTAGAAACTTTCCTCAGCTTCTGATGGCAGTTTGGTGTCCTATGTGAAGTCATGAGACCAGTCTCACAGAAGTTCACCTCACAAAAACAAGCACCACCCCTACAGTTGGCATTGAGTGATTCCCTCTGGGGGCAGCCTCAACACGTAGGCCAAAGTCTTGAATAAGCATGGAGGAAGAAGTGTCTGTTCATCCCTAGTAGAGCATGACTGAGGACAGCATGAGGAAGTATCATAAAACACTGGCAGCAGCTGTATGCTTGTGCCCACCAATGGGTGGCAACTCAACCCTGGACTACATCATCAGAGGAAAGGCTTTGAGCTGTCTGAGACCATCATGAAAGGTTCCAGTGTTCTTGATTGGGTTCTCCAGAACTGTCAAGGCAGCATTGTTCACAAGTGCTGAACTGTGTTTCCTTACACAGGCTTTGTCTGGTGTGCTTAACCTCATGCCACTCTTAAAACAAGCCCAGGGACATATCCAATGCACAATCCAAAAAGTTTAAAGGCAATTGTGGAGGAAGCCTTTGGCTTTAGTTCCACTCTGACAGTGACTGTAAAAACAGTACCCTTCATATTCCATTGTTTTCCTCCTTGTGTGTGTTAAGAGCCAGATCTCTGACATAAGTGCACAAAGTAAGGTTTTACTGTTTTGTTTTACTCTGGCTAACCCTACAGAGTCTATTCTAATAAGGGAGAGTAAAGTAAAGCCATGTTCATCTTGCACATCAAGGGAGTTTTCATAAGTTCTAATCAGTTACACATGTACAAGCCCATTAAAAGCAACAGTATTTTAGAGTTCCAAAGGGGTAGCCATGTTAGTCTAGTTCAGCAAAAGTCTGTTGGAATCTGTGCGAGTTGTTTCATGCAGTTGATGGATTTTCACTTCAAATGGTATTTTAGTGGGGTCTTTGAGGGTTTAACTTTAGGACAATGGGGTTCTCCTGGAGCCTGGGGATATAGCCATGCCAGCAAAACTAATCACTGCTGATATGTGAGATGGAAAGGACACAGCTCGATCCATAGAGCCTAGATTGAATTTCCAGGGCTGGCAATGAAAACAATCATCTTTTGTAAACTGAATACTTTCAGGCTGGGAATGACTGCACGTGCAGCCTCCCAATATCATTCCGACAGAATGGACTCATGTTTCACGAAGCAGCTAGAAAACTGCTGCTGACAACTTCTGAAGTGGAAGCTACTGATCGAATTTTCTTTACAGTGTTAATGCCAGGACAAACTAAGCAGATGGAGCAGGCATCATATGATTGATTTTTTTCTCCCTTAAAAAAGCAATTGGCAGAGTTGCACAATGAATGTTAATGTGTAAGGCCTGTAGTTACAATTTAGGAAGAACTGGTGCTCATTAGTTTCTGAGCTTGCCTGCAGGGCAGGAGAGGAAGAATGATCATCAATAGAACTTTTCAAGCGGGAAAGTAAGTTCGAGTGGGGTACCACAGAAAGAGTTCTAGGTCCTCCTGAGCTTTTATTAGTTATTCAGAGCAAGATTAAAAATATTTACTTGGACGGAAGAGTAAATAATGATGAACAAAGCAGTCATTCTTAGATAAATGATCTCAGACCTGAGCTAAATTAGATGAGTGAACGATTAATGGCAGATATAGCTCAACATGAAATAATAAGTACTGGAGAAAAGAGGTCTATGAACCATTGTACCAAAAGATCTGAAGTCAAATATGTAGTCATGCTGTTGGTAAGGTAGGGTAGGGTATCCCTGCCCCTCTCTGTAGTAGCACATTGCATCTCTCCAGCATCGTGCAGCCTCCCAGAAGCAGGCAGAATATGGTACTAAAGACTTCCAAAGGGATGCTTGGTATGGAAGGACAGTCAATAGGAGATAGCCTGCCAGTGACAAATTGCTGATACTCGGTGTTTGTCCTCTCTGTTCCTTGCTATTTTATTTAGTCAACAGTCTCCACTCTGAAATATCATTTGTGCAGATGAGGGATGTACATGCATAATATAATATATTATATATAATATTACCTAATAATGCTCCTAAGCTGAAAAATTGAAATCCAGATCCAAACTTCCGAGACAGTCAGCTCTGGGAGAGTAGTGTGAACCACTATTTATCTGTTTTAGGCACTGATATGGCTCTCCTTACCAGCGCATCAGAAAAACCCCATTCCTTTATGAATTGTTCTTCAACACCCCTGTAAAATGCATGTGACATTTGTCTCTGAGACCCAGAACCATAAGCCATAATATGGCCTCTCTGCTTCAAAAAGGGAAAGCTTTGCTGTGGTTTAGACTGGGCCAGCTACCTACTATACCAGTCTATCTGCTCCACTTAAATTTGCCTTGCAGATAACATTCAGTGAACCCAGTTCTCGATATCCTGAGAGATGTTCACTCACAGTATCCAGTTCCTCACTAGACACTCACCGAAATTATTATATTCGCTGCCTCCAAAGAAATAGTGTATTTACCAGCCCACTGACTCACTAAGAATGCACTTTACCTTAAAACACAGCACTGAGGTAGTTTATAGTAAAAATAAGAGCATGTTTAATAAAGAACAGATTTAAATGATACTAAACAAAGATAAACAGAAAATGGTTACACACGAAATAAAATAAAACATGCTTTCTAGTACTTAAAACTTAATTCTAGAAAGCTGTTTCTTTGCCTAATACTATTTCTCACTTACAGCAAGCTACCTTCTTCTCCAGTCCTCCAGGTATGAGGATCCAACATTCACAGAATTGGAGGGTGCTGTACCCTACATGATGGATAACAAGAATGGGAAATATAAGAAAAGCAAAAAGACAAAATCCATTGTTTTTATCTCAGGAGCCAGAAAGACCTCTTTGGGGTTCAGACTGCAGTGTATCTCCTGGTGTGCTCACCAAGCTGTTTCCTCCACTGCTTTTGAGCTTGATTGTTTTGTTTACCTTATCAGTATTACGTACTTTCATTGTCCATGGCTTACAAAAGCTTGACCCAGGCAGATAAATTCACATTACTTTGTCTAAGGCAGCCACATTTATTCACTACCTCCAAAACATATTTAACAATATGTGTCCAGCACACACATATAACTATATGCAACGCATACATACATCATACAATGATAGTCATGAACAACCTAATTGATTTCAATGGTAGTTGTCCAAAATACCTTTGAGGATCAGGCCTGTGTGACTTGTCCAAGGTTACACAAGAAGCCTGTGGAGGAGAGCAGAAATGAACCTGAGTCCCAAGAGTCATAACTATGTGATCCTCTTTCCTCTCATTTAACCTTGCGCTGCCAGGGGCCACATCATAAAAAGTCTAGATACCATGGAGGTAGACTCTGTATACTGTCATGATGAGCAATATCACCACCTCATCAAAGCTGTTGGGTATGGTGGCCACCTTCTATTCAGGTGAAATCAAGGAACAATAATGTCCCTTTGTTTAGTGATAACTGAAACAAGAAAAGACCAACACCCAACATCATGTGCAAGTCTGAGCAGTGATTGGGCTATGAGGTTCAAGAGATTTCCTAGGGGTCTTATAACGAACACAGGAGTGCGGGATTTTGTGAGAAAGCAGCAGCAAAAACACCATAGAAGCAAACAGAAAAGAGAGCAAGGAACCACAGAGACAGCCCTCAAGAAACACTTGTAGTATGACTCTGAGCTAACGTTGGAAAAGAAATTTTGGGGAGAGTGCTGGCAGGAAAGAGACTTGGAATTATGAACCAATAAATTGTCTCCTGCTGCATTTGGAGGAAAAGGATTTTGTATACTTTCTTTGCTTAAAACAAAACAAAACAAAAAAAGGAGGATTCCATCAAAGAGATACCTGACTCCATCATCAATTTCTGCTCCTAATGGAAATAACCCACAAGACCTGAATTTGGCTAGCTGCTTAGTTTAAAAGGCATAGCAATATAAATTAAATAGAGAGAGAAAAGTTGTTTAAGCATAGGTTTTAATTTGGAAGCAGAATATCTAGCATGAACTGCAAGTTAATTTGATTTACAGATCAAGTGTTCAAGCAACTGGGGCCACATATACTTACTAATGAAGACTCTGGTTTAGAGGCCTAAGCATCAGGCTTCAAATACCTAGATTCCATGGAAGCCCCACAGAACAGATTTGGCCCTTTCTCCTTTCAAAGTACTGTTGATAATAAAATATCATGAAACTGAATTGATGCTGCAGTCTTTTGGTTTCTCAGGACAGATTCTCCAGGTCTAGCCAAGATATATTCCCTGCAGGACCCAGGATGTCTGAGGAAAAGGTGTTTATAAATCACCTTTCCATTCCCCCATCCTAGGCCACCCAGGGACCTCTTTAGCGCTTAGCACAATTTGCAGCAACTTAAAGACTGACCCAAATTACAGTGGCAGGAAGGGCCGATTAAGGAATGTAATGCTAGCCAAGGAATATACAATTAGCCAATGGCATGTACAATTACTCAACTTTTATGCACCACCACAGCATTCATAAGAAAATTAAATGCTTCTTTTGACACACCTATTAAAAAACCCCAGACCTCCCGATCCGAAGGCCCTTTCCATGAGATTAGAATTTTGAACTGGTGTCTTTGGCCAAAATTTACTCTTCCTATCAGTGTTGAGCTGAGTATTGGGCATGACATACAGAAGTAAGTAGCGTGGAATGAAAGGGCATTGGGATTAAAGACCTTTTATAAACATAAAGCATTATTATCAGCACCACCTCTAGTGCCTCAAAAGTGCCACAAGAAAGGCTGGAGTAAAGCAATTGATATCATCTGAATTGCCATTACACACAGTCCTGTAACATCACAGGGAGATTTGCAGCATTATTGAAAGTAATTGATTAGATGACAGTACAGTCCTAGAGTCTGATTGGTCTAACTCAATCAGAAAAAGAATAAACAGGAAGCCTGTATTTAAACCACACCCACCACCAGATATCAAAAAGGCATTGCACATCTTGATAACTTCTCAATTCGTATATGTTTTTTCTTTATTGTGTTCTCTGGCAAAAGCCATTTAAAATTCAATCTGACTTTTACAACAGCTGAAGAACATTATTTGTGTTCCTGGAACTAGCACAAAGTAGGTTTATGTCTGAGTCAAGGAGAAAGGCAGTGCACTCTCTTTGAGTGCCTTCTTTGCAATATTTCACCTTATAAACAGGCTAAACTCCCATCCCATTGGGCATTCATAGCAATGCAAAGAAAGAATTTCTTTCAGCAGTAAATCCATAAATCTGTGAGTCTATTAAGGTAAGCGCTTGTCATTAGCCCCTCAATAGGCTTTAGCTACCAAGAAGAGGCTCACACAGCTAGTTTGCAGTAAATCCAGGATTTTTCTTCATACATGACAATCATGGACATACTTTATCCATAGTTTTAAAGGGAAATAAATCCTTGCAACAGAAATAAGTATAATTTGCATTTTATGCAAAGAAGAAGAAACTGGATTTTTTTCCCCAAGGAATGGCATGTAGGACTGTTAGTGGAACTGAAGAAAGAGGGTCTGCCTTCAGGAGAGACCTAGTTTGTTGTGACACAAGGGACTCTGAAATGCACTCTGGGACCAGGCTCCAACCAGACAAACAAAGGTTTCTCAGCATGCTGTAGAAATATCTTCCTCCTACAACTTTTCCTGCATTTTTCTGGTGCTAATGAAAATGAGAGGACACATTTTGTGCCATTATTTGTGAACCAGTCAACTTCTCAGATGCATCTGTTGAAATAGATATTACAAAAGCAACCTCCTATTTTGTGCTTCTGTTCCGAGATGTACCTGGGTGATAATATTTGGATCCAAATCCTGATTCAATTCAAGGGGTTACATTTGAGAATGAATCAGGATTGGTGTTTGGGTGTGAACTCTCGTGAAATTCTTGGCCCCAACTGAAGGAGATTTCATGATATCAGCTGTTTGAACAAGACAATGTTTTCAGCATCTGAACCGGAAATAGGTCATTTAAAGTATTGGATCTTCCTCTGAACTAAAACATGGGTGGGGATTTGGATCTGGGAGTTGGAGCTGAACCCACCTCACTCCTGAGATTTGAAGGGATTTGAACTTGTTAGATTAGGAACCATCTTTTTGTGCTGCGTGAGGACAGTGTCCAATACAATATGATGACTGGGGCTCTCAGGCCTTATGATGTTTCAGTTTGGCCCATCTCTTCTTTCTGTTTATTCAGCAATCAGCATAGAGAATAACTGGCATCTGCCTACACACACAAGACATTGTTCCACTCTACTCTTTTTTTTCACATATCATCCTCTTGATCATTTCTCCAGTTATCTGACTGAAGAGGAGGACAGGAAAGCTAGCTATCCCATACCCTGAAAATAAATATTTTAAAAGCTTCCTCAAATATTGGGGTAAAAAGAAAGTGGCTCTGATTGCACTTTCCATGGCTACAAAGAAGCAGAAGATCCTGGAGATGTCCAGAATGAGTCATCCAGAATGCCGCCGGAGGAGCAGACACTGATGAAGGTGCTCAATTAACCAGTGGTGTGCCCTCTGCATAGCTGTATCTTTATATCACTCCATCAGCTGTAGTAACTGTGAGGCATGAAAGTATTTTTTCCAGCTTACTTTTATAAGGAGAAATTGAAGCACAGAAAGATTAACACCTTCATTCTCCACTCTGTCCAAACTCTGCTCAGCCAGATTAAAGAGAGGATGCCATCAGCTTGCAGCTCCCTCATTCAGGGTCACCCAGCACAAAGCAGATCACCTCATGCTAAATGACTTGGCTGAGGTAATAAATTTTCGGCAAAGCCAGGAGGTGAGCCTACTTTTTCTTGTGGTCTAGTGTTATGCCTGAACCAAAATAGTCTGCCCTGCCTCATTCAGCCCACATTGTGGGGTCTGTCATGCTGTCAGTGGATTTACACTGTGCTTGTCCAAGCAGGTTGTACTGTGACTGATTCAGCTGAAGGGTCCCAGGGGAAGGGAAGTGCGTGGTCATTTCCCCTCCCTTTGAATGCTCAGGCTGAACAAGTCTCATGATGGTCTAACCCAGACATCACATGATGTACTACTGCAAAAATACCCCATGATTTAAAGATATTGGAAAAAAACAGTAAAGCAGCCGTGGTGATGGCATTACTTTATCCATCAAATGCACATTTTTAGAGATATCCCCTCCCTCCCTCCCAACCCGGGATTAAATTGTGGTGTAACCTTCAAGGCGACAAGCTTTTTGACTGTGCAAATGATTTATTGCGTCTCTCTGAGCAGCAGATACCATCCGTTTGCATCAGTGATCAGCAACCATAGACAGTTAGTATATTGGAATGGCGAATGAGGATGAATCAGTCACATGGAATCTGTCTTCAGCCTAGGGGGAAGAATACAAAAACCAGCATTCAGAAAAAAATAAATAAGACATTGATGTTGAAACCGATTTGATGCCTGCAAATGGGCACCTGTTTTCCATTTAATTACACTTGGCGAAATGTCCTCAGATTTCACATGCTTGTATTTGTGCCTTCTAAATAAAACATCATTATCTGGAACATCATTAACTTTTAGTAATGTTGACACAGACATGAATGGTTATCCATATTAACTCTAAGCAACATCTTTATGTGTGGCATTTAGCTGACTGACCCAAAGGCAAGCGGGCCAAGGCCTGATTCTTCACTGTCTTATACCTTGGGTCTTCATTTACACCCAGTGGTGTAGAGGTAACGATTACCAAACGGAGCAGTGACATGATAGGCACCACGGATGAGAAGTGGGCAAATGCCATTTACGCAGGTTTACCCTCTACCAACTACACTATTCTGCCTGTGTAAAGTGGGCATAAAATGCTCCCACATTAGGGTTGTCCACTCACCAAAGCCTCAAGCCTTAAACTTGTTCAGTGTGGGTGGCTCCCTGTACCCAAATGCAGCCCAAGTCAGTGGTAGGGACTCACTTTTCAGTTTTCCCTCTGCTCCCCTTTCTCCCACTCCCACTTAGAAAGAGAGGGGTTCTTTAGCCCCATATCCTGACAGATCCATTTCAGACATGTCAGTTAGTAATGATGGCTTTCTTGCACTTCACCCGTTTGTAGGTGCCTCATTGCGGATTGTCTCTCACCTTGTAGGAAGCCAGCTCCCATCCACAATCCCAGTTCTACTGTTTATAAGAACTTTTTCCACAATGCCACGAGGAAGTCTGCATGTGCAGAAGGGGAGGAGTGACTGACCATGCAAGGCGTCTGCAACCAACCCTGGAGAGGATAACAACATGAGCATATGAATAAGCCTCCATTGCCACAGAACCCAGATGGGCTGCACAGCAACTCACTGGATTCATGCATGGATAACCTACATTTGGCATCACATACTGCATCCCAAAAGAGAAGCACGTTGGGAGTGCAACACGTCAGGCACTCAGCAACTCTACTTTTTAGATTCATATCATGTAGTACTTAAACCAGGCAGGTCATTTCTGTCTAGTAGGTAAGATGGAGGCAGGGTATTTTAAAACACTGGAACTAATGCTGCCCCTCAGAGACAGCACAAATAATCCTTGTTGATTTTATTAGGAGGCATGCCTTCATATGGACTCCAGAATTTGGTCCTTAGCTTATCAGGCTGGGAGCCTGAACTGATCCCAGTTCTGTTGGCTCCAGTTATTCACGGTCTTATTTATTTATTTGCCAAATTTCCATTTTGAAACCAATTCTGCTCTTGAATTCTCCATCAACAATAAAATAAGCATCCAATAACCAGCAAAATTCACTCTCCTCACCCCCCCCCCCCCCAACACACAGCTAATTTTTAAGTGGGTAAGACTTTAATTTTTCAAAACCAAACTCTTTAAGGAAAGAAAACCAAACCAGCACCATTCCTGAGGTGAGATATCCTGTGGCAAATTCCCAGCCAGAACCAATGTTGATGGCTGGGTTGTTAAACCACGCATATAAGAGATGCTACTAGAAGCAATGAGGTGACCTTACGTGCAGAAGAGCTCATGTCTCTGATAACAAGGACACGGAATTAAAAGCCAAATGGACCTGATGCTCTGTTCCATTCAAGCCTGTTTGCATCATCCTGCATGTGAAAAGGAGCCTTAAAATGGGTGGTGCTTTAAGGTCCTTGTCACTCACTGCCAGGGCAGCATTAAAGGTCTTACCTGAGAACTGGGCTCAAATAACTTTAAGGAGGTGTTATTTTAATTATGTGCTGGGTAGCTTCGGAATGTCATTTTCAAGGTGACTCATTCCTGAGCTATGTGCAAACTGGGTAAAATGCTTAATGAACTAACTTCATCCTCAATGTAATTCCTTTGGCTTTAATGGGGATTAATTTGGTCTTGTGTGCCTGCACTTTACATTCCCTGGAGTGATTGGTGGGTTTAAGCTAAAACCCAGAGAAGAGCCTGGGTTCACTGTGTAGTGAATACATACCACTCATATGTGCTCCACTCTCTGGCTGACTCTTGCTGTAAGACAGGAATACCCTGGTGGCAGTTCAGCAGCATTCCCACGAACATTGGAATAAGGTTCAGTAAGGATCCTATCCTGTGTATCACTTTCTGTTTTGCATTTATACGTGCAACACTTCTGTAACAGCTACAGGGCCAGCTTAGACCCCTTTTAGGCCCTCTCAAAGGCACTCCTCAGTGACAGGCCTTGCTTCCTGGGCCTTACTTCAAACCATACCATTCAACCACTCTCAGAGTAGGTCTCTGGGCTTCAGTCCCTCCACCCCTCCCCCTATGAGCCCAACTCTGTCAACAGTGCAGGCCCAACTCAGTTCCGTTACCTATAAGAGTTACCCTCCATGAGCCAGTGGCTCCTTACATTAACAATGACACAGAAATAACATTACTTATTCATTCCTCAAAGGTACAAAGCATTCAGGAAAATGGACTAAAAATGAAAAACCTAAACTCCTACCTCCTTATCTAAGATTAACTTCTCTATTCCTAGCTTAGGGAGGTCCAATTTATTCCCATCTCTGACTTGGGAGGGCCATTCTGTCCTGCTCACGTCATGGCCCCTTTGCCCTATTTCAGGTTCTCTTGCCCTCCCTCTGTGTCTATTTGCCACTCTGTCAGCTTTTCATCAGCACACCCTGGGCAACCTCTCCTAGGTTACCCAAAATCCCTCTCTTTTCTGGGGTCTTTGAAATTTTAGATCCCCTTGAATCCTAGGCAGCCTTGGGTACCATAAACCATCCTAGCCTAGATGGATCAGGCAGGTAGCTTCTTTCCCACTGATGGCTGAGCCACTGTTTCCTGAATGAACTTTATAATGGCCATTGTGTCATTTCCTGTTGGTTTCTGCCTGAACAGCCTCCTTTGATTTAATTCCTGGAAGTCAGGCAGATTAATATCAAACAGATATGATGAGAGGCATATGATAGTTATAAAACAGAATATACATAACTCCCTCCGTTTTGCACCAGCATTCTGCAGCATTTGGTCTTAAATGTAACTGCCCATCACACAATCCTAAAATCCAGTAAAGCATCATTAGTAGTTAGTGCTACGTTTTTGGCAAAGAACACTGATGAATCGTTGCATTTCTCTCTGTTCTCTGTACTTTAATATTTGGTTTTAGGTGTTTTCGGAGGGGGCTTTTTAAAGACAACCCATTCATCCATTCTATGCAAGGGCCCTGAGAGGAAAGATAATTTATTTCTATGTATAATATCATGGCCTAGTAACAAGTAGAAATGCAGGTCTTGTCTCCTGTCAGCATTATGTACTAAATCAGTATGGCACAGTACGGGAGGCTAAAGGCAAGATTCTGTAAAAATTACTCACTTTGATTTTCACTTGCGGAGGCCCACCGAGCCTAGTATTTTCCATGAAGTCAGTGGCATTATTTGCTGTTCAAAGTAAGTAGGGGGTGTAGAACTGAACCCAAAAAGCTGACTATGCTTTCAAAGGAGGCACCTTTAATATCAACATAGCTTTTTCCATTAGCATAAGAACACTGCTGTGTGTTATGTAAATGCAAGGTACGGTTATAGATATTAATATTAAATAATTCTCTGCAAGCTAATAAAATTATTTACATCACACTAATAAACATTAGTTCTTACACTGATGATTTTGCCCTGAATAATTCATATGCCAATATGTTTTGAAAAGTGCTCAAAATGCAATGCAGCACTTTCCATGGGTGAGATTTTTATGTTATTTTGCTGCAGGTTTGTGTTAATGGTTTGGCCTCTGTGTCTCTAAATTTGCATTCTAATCTCATCTGAGTACTAAGTCCTAATGCACCTGCCACTGAGGTATTTGCAAGCACTATGGGTAAAAAAAGCCATGATCATTTGCTTTATGTGATGTCTGGATGGCAGAAGGTATTGTGCAGTGACTAATCATTTAAAAGGTCACAGTAAAATTGTTTGTCATCATTTTGAAAACATTTCTCACTGTTTAAACCTATGGAAGATGGCAATCTCTCTGTGTTCTGAATTTTTTTTCTCTCTATCACATGTCCTTTCCCTTACATGTAGTAAATTACAAGCTTTCTAATGTCTTGCAGCATAATCCTTGCTTCCATTCAAGCTGTTTCCTTTTTCTTCTACCTGCAGTTTTCTGAATTGGCATTTTAGTTGAGTTTGATTCCCCTTACCCCATTTTTTTCAAGTCTGATTGAAGAAAACTAACACTTAAGAACTTCTGGGCCTGATTCCTTTTTACCTTGTACCATATATACAAAAATTTACACCTATGCAAAGTGAGTGTAAACCACTACCACAGCCGCATTTTGCAACTCGCTTGCACAGATCTAAATTACAACTCAAGGTGCAGGGCAAAGAATCAGGGGCCCTGGATAAAATTATTGGGTTTTGAAAAATGAAAGTTGAGATTCTTATGAAATAGTATGATGCCACATGCTGGGCTTAAAAAATGCATCAAATATTAGGAGATTTGCAACAAAATGGCAAAAGTTGGCCATACTGTATAATCTGTACAGTACCCAGCACAATAGGCCTTACGTGCTACTGCAGTACAGACATTAAACAATCTGACCACAGATCCATATTTTGCAGTTGGGCCAATCTTTGTGATAAGAGGAACCAAAACTCTTTATACAGACACCTCCATTTTAAGGATTCAAAATCTGGATCTGAATTTTGTGGCTTGGGTATGTCTCTCACTGTCACCAAATTCTATGGGTACTTGGCCCAATGAATCCCTAGTGTGATTCCATTAGCTTCAGTTGTCAAAGGCTACAGCGGGGGAGTACTGATAAAGAATTTTGCTGTCTCTTTCTCAGCCTTGAGCTCTGGCTGTTTCTAGATTTGTATTGTTTTTCTCATCTCTCTGTCTGGAAAGAATCACACTGACCTCAAAATGTTTTTACCAGGGCGGGATAATGTGCATCTGGGAGGAGTGCCTTTCTAACCTATCAGAAACTGTATTTGATTCCTGTAACATGAACTAAAGTCTATAAGAGAAGCTGTTGCTATGTCACAAGTCGGAGATTTCCTTTGTTCTCTCCCCATGAGCGCTCCGTATACAGATCTAAGTAAAGGCTTGCTAATCACACTTAAGAGGTTTGCATTTTTCTTTGACACAGTAGAAATCATAGCAAAGTTGTATTGGTATTTTGTTGTGTTCTTTGGGTCTCTTCTGGTGTCCTTTTCCTTAGGATCCTGCCTTTCATCTTGCATCCAGTAGATCCATTCATTCCCTGCCGTGTACACATAGCAAAGTGTGCAGCAGAGGCTCACAGTTGTTAACCTATTGAAGCAGCATCTTGTGCCTGACTGGCATGGGTCTGAATTTCCTTTTCCAGCAATGCAGCCATGACAATCTATTCTGCTATGCCAAGATCGTTTTCTTCTGATTTATTTTTCTGCCACCAGTGCATTAGAATTCATAGCATATGGAGATAACTCACACAGTTCATTCTGTACCATGTATCATCAGTATATAAATAAGCGTAGACCACTTTGCTCAGAAATCATGTAGCATCATTTCCCCATAATATTGACTTCACTATTTGCTACCTACTGTAATTGATTGCCCTGAAACAACTGAATTATTTGATTTCTATTGATGTTTTATTTAGAATCTACTATGTACTCTGAACTCTCTGTAAATTAATGTGTTTTGCTTCATTTAGCTTCTTGTAAATCAGCAGCATTTTGAACTTTAAAATGGTAGACAGCCTTTGATACAGAAAGCCCACCGCTTAATGAATAAGAAGGACTCTCTTAGGATGTAGTTATGAATGAGTCATCTGAACATTTAGAAGAATTTTTCAAACCTTCCTAGACCTTGACAGTTTCAGAATATATGCTCCTCTTCTGGCAAGGAAAAAAAAGAGTGACATAGAAATGCAGTGGTAATGGAAGATGGCTAGTCTGAATCTGTGAGTTGCAGACAGTTTACTTTAAGGAGAGTGTAGCGGTGCAAGGCCATCCCTCCTTGTCAGTTTGCGAGGGAGGCCACACCTCCTCTTTGTCACACCTGTGTAGGCAGGCTCAAAGGAGGGAATTAGCTATCTCTGGTGCTGAGGGTTGAGCAGTGAATTCAGT
Organism: Pelusios castaneus; assembly: GCA_007922175.1. Taxonomy (NCBI): domain Eukaryota; kingdom Metazoa; phylum Chordata; order Testudines; family Pelomedusidae; genus Pelusios; species Pelusios castaneus. Next base: position 17,885,970 of record ML685771.1, read on the forward strand.
CTAGCGGCTTTTGGTCTATGATGAGATAGCTGCCATCCTAAAGATGAGGTCGGCAGCAGGGAAGGGAACTCAGCCACACCCTACTCCACCACGTTCCAGCCCAGAGCCCTTACAGTGGCAGAGTATAGGAATACGCCAACATGGTATCTGGACACAGCACTATTGTGTGATTCCCCTTAGCTACTTCCTACCTCCCCTCCCTGGAGTACCTAAGCCTTGGAGTCATTGTCTACCTCCCAGGATAAACAGCACTGGGTTACCCCAACAGCTCCTCAGAGTCCTGGGTGGCCAGCAGTTCTGGGTCTCATCAGGCAGCTCCATCCGCTTCTCCAGGTCCTCAGCACTGCAACGGTCAGGCATGGCCAGCAACAGCAGGAGAAAGCCATCCTTCTCCTCCAGTAGCTCCCCACACATCTGAGCTAGGGGACAAACCTTTATACTTCCTCTTCTTGTCCCGCCCTTCTGCTTCTAACATGGTGGGTGTGGTATTTCCAGCTCTGCCCACCATGGATGAATGGTGGTCCTTCTTGTCAGTTTCGGAAGGAGGCCATGCCCCAGGGGCATAGCCAGAAGTGATTCTCTGGCAGGGCCTGTGATTGACTTGGGTGGGCCTGGGCCACTTCCAGTCACGTTACTGGAAGCAGGAAGTTCAGGAAGTTGTGAATGCTTCCGTTACCTTGGCAACTGCAGCATTGGGCAGCTTAGTGATTCTTGACCAGTCGCTACCCCAACTTCCTGCTTCCAGCCACATGACAAGATTAGGTGGGTGGGCCTGCTTTCAAAGTGGGTGGGCTGTGGCCCACCAAGTCCCACCAGTCGCCACTTTCCTGCCACGTCCTCTCGCTATAAAGAGAAAGGTAAAATTGTTACCAAAAGGGCTTTCTTAGAAATAAGAGCCTGTTAAACTGAGAAAAGAAAACTTTTCTCCGGAACAGGATTCCCTGGTACAGAATATGTTCCTTTTATCTTGAATGGCTTTGGGTATGTTTTGAAAACATTTAAATTGCCGTGGTATATTAAGGTTTTATGTCAGCCATTTTCTAGGGTCTCAGGGAAAAAAGGGAAAGAGATCATAAAGGCTCCCTAAATTTGAAGAGAATTTACTAACTTATGTTGCATAGAGTACATTAAAAAGAGTGAGAACAAGATTGCTTACAAGCTGCAGGGGACTGGAGCAACGTTGATGATAGGCCGGGTCCCTGAGCCATTCTGCCTTCTTGTCACAGGATGCATCAAGAGAGCATGTGTGGGGTGGGGTGGAGACAGTCTGTGGTTAGCCAAAAAAAAGGGGTTGAGCATTGTGCCGACTGCAACACAATGTGGTTGCAGTGTGAAAGAAGTAAGCGGTATCTAATCTAGCCCCCAGGCTAGCAGCCCATCAAACAGTAGTGGACACTCAGCAGTTCCCCCAGTCAAGAACCAAAAAATGAGCTAGGTTACAATTGTTGTACCCAGTGATGCATAGATGAGGTGCTCTCCTGAGGGATGAGGATTTGTACTCCTCATTCCCATTGCACACACATAGCATGGCAAAGGATTTTGCCCACAGCAAAAAAAACCATTTCTTGCCTATTTTCTCCTGAAGTGACATTCTATGCATCTGCACCACCAGGAGAGTGTCTCAGAATGATCTGATAAAAAGGATTCCAGGTTACTGAAATAGGCTTGCCTGAGGCTTCAAAGTGTTGACTGGCAGGGACAGTAAGTGCATTAGAAACAGTGGCTAATAAAATATTGTAGATTTGAGGGGAATATACTGATTTCATTTGTCCCCCACCCCCTGCCCCCCTATCTTTGTGGTGAAATGGATAACAGTTTGTGATCCTCTGATGAATACAATACATATTTTACTGTACAAAAGTCACATTTGTCTATAAAATTAAAATTGCAATTAACACACAATTGATCCAGCAACATTTAATAATTGCCGTATTCTTAACTCATAATAGCAATAATTATTTGACTCCATTTAAGAATTACACTGTATTATGTTTGGAAAACTGGTATTTCCTTATCACTAAGTATCTACCAAGCTGCAGTCCTCAAATCCAGCTGAGCTTCACTTGCATGGAATATGGGGGCAGGTGACAAAAATGGTCTTATGTCACCTACCTGCTCCCTGGTCCCCAGAGCTGCTGTGGGCTGGTTTAGCGTCTGACAGTGTAGCTTTTACTTACGCTGACTAGAAACAAGAGTCTATGAGGCCGACTAGTATTTGCTGCAGTGCAAAGCATTAGATTATGCCCCATCAAACCACCAACATGCCTCTTAGATTAGAGTGGATGTGACATTGATTATGCCAGCTTGACATTTCCTTAGGCTGCAGAAATCCTCACTGGTTACGGTAACTTTATCACTTCTTTAGGTTGCCAGAATGGCATCATTGTGCCCCTTCGCACCTAAGATTCTTTCCTTTAAAAGGCCAACAAAGGCATCAAAGGCTGAAGCACTCACATGATTTGCTAGCAGCAGGGATGGTAATCAACTTCCTGTGGCAAACTGCCTGACATAGAGAACAGAGTTTGTAGGTCAGTGTTCTCGACTAAATCACGGCACGGGGTTGTCATTTTTTAGCATTGTCTGAAATGTTACAACACAATTATCCCTCTTAATAGTCTGAATTTTGTAAGTCCTTTATACTCTGGTTTTAACTATAGACATTCCACTTTAATTGACCTGGCAAAGATTACTCACGGTCTTTGAAGAACAATAATTTTTTTATGTAGACTAAGGCCTCTTTTTTATGGACCTAACAAAGAGGTTTTGACAGATAACTTATAAGGTATACTAATAACATTTTAGTGAGGTGCTAACTCCTTCAATCTTATTTTATAGACAATTGCTATTCACTTAACCCCTTTATACTAGGAAGGGCTAACTTCATACTTGCTAATAATCACATCAGAAAACAAAAATCCTGTTATAAGGTTACAATAAATGTTAGAATTTATTTACCACTTGTTATCTGAGGATGCCAAAAAGCTTTACAAACATGAATTAACTCTCAGACCACTTTTTACATGATATGCTGTCTGAGTGCAACGTAAAAAGATGTAGAGGATGGCCTTCAGCAATGAAATTGGAGTCTTTCACCAAATGAAATTTGTTGCCCAGGCTTTATTCTGGACCTTTAATGTACCCAAACTATAACAAGAGACAGATAGACACAGAAATATGGAGGAAAACTCACCTGGACTATACATGAGTCTTCGAGTAACTGGGTTGGGATCTTTGCCTTCTGTTCTCAAGTGCTTTTCTCCCCTTGTATGTCCAGATGGCTGATTTTGTAGTTTTTGCATTTTCTATGAACACCTGATTGCACCTTTAATCTCCTGCTCTGCTCCTCCACTCTACCCTGACTGCTTCTGTGAGCGGGGAGATGGGAGATAAATCTCTGCAAGTAGAATCTCTGCCCTCTGCTATGTGCAGTTTCTTCAAGATTCCTTAGGAGATGAAGCAAGATTTCTTGGTTAGGACACTGGCCCATGATTCATGAGACCCAAATTTAGCTCCTGCTCTTCCACAGCCTTCTTGTGTGAGTTTAGGTAAGTCAGTTAGTCTCCCTGCACCTCAATTCCCTATCTGTAAAATAAGGATAATAATATTTTCATTTCTCAAGCTATGTCTACACTTGTTAAGTCGACTCAGTTAAGCCGACTTAACAAGGTCGACTTTAAGTCAAAGTCGACCTTGTTAAGTCAACTGTAGACATACCCGTCTACACTGGCTTTAAGTCGACTTAATAAGGTCGACTTAAGCCTTAAGTCGACCTTCAGAGGTGGTGTTATTAAGTTGACTTAAGGAAGTACTTAAATCGACTTAACAAGTGCCCAGTGTGGACACAGAGTTCTGTAGGTCAACTTAAGTGTCCTTAGGTAGACCTAAGGTGCCAGTGTAGATGCACCCTCATACGGGTACTGTGAAGATGGATGCATTAAAGATTACTAGTTATTCAGATGATATGGTAATAGGAGCCATATAACTATCTTAAATGGATGCCTCGTTGTCTGAAGATCTGTAAATAGTCTGGCTGGCCCAAAATGGAAGTGCAGCAAAGCATCTTGAGTAAAAGGTAGCCGGCAGTGACTAGGCTATGTTTCTGAGATCCCTTAGCTAAGTCCTGGGGACTTCCTCCCCCACAATAATTTATGAAGTGTGACACAAGTTGCCTCTCTCTGATTTGGCTCCTTAGTCAGCTGTCTATGATGTCTAATATCTTAGCACTGACCCTGGCAATAGCATATAAGCAACAGTCTGGAAAGCCTGGCATCTCTCTTGAAGGGACATCTGGTACTTTAAAGTGTTGTTAATTAGAATTGGTTCATTGACAAATTGCATTCCCAGCCATGATAAGCCTTAGGTCGCTGGTGCTTTCTGACAGCCCAGAAGCTCTTCTTTTAGCACAAATTCAATTTATACCATGTTCTAGTTATAAGAAACCCTATTGCAGGACTTCTTGAAAGGAAAAGTGTGTGCATAATGTATGAAATACTCTAGGGTAGCTGTAACAGGGTACAAGATACATGGGTATCTTGGTGCCTCTGAGTGACAAAATGGTGGAAAGGCAGACTCCTTCCCAGAGAGGGTATTTTTACATCTAGGAACATCTATGTTGACTAAAGAATACAACAAGTCACCAAAGAGGGAGTTTTAAAAGATGGCCTCCTTGGGCTGATCTCAGAAGCTAATCAAAGTTGGGCCTAGTTAGCATTTTCATGAAGAAAGAAGTGGTGGTAACTGAAAAATGAGATGAGCTTGGATGCAAGGTTTACCTGTGTGGATGTATTGGAAAGGTTATCTGAGAGATGTTAAACAAAAAGTCTCTGCACGATTTAAACATAGCCTGGAAGTGAAGATGTAGAAAGGTCTAAATAGAGGGCTAAGATGATGCCCATGTTACAGGCCTGAGTGATAGGCAGGTCCATGGTGTTGTCTGCAGCTTGAGAAAGGAGTATGTGGACAGGACTAGAGAGGAAAGATTAAGAGCTCTGTTCCAATCATTGAGTAGATGCCTCTCTCGTCTATGAGTTTCCTCTCACTGTACAACGTGGCAGTTAAAAAAAATAGGTCTTTGAATGATGTGAGGTCTTACAAGAAGTCATGTTTATATCAGGTTTGTGCCTGAGTGCTCTGCTACTCCCCATCTCTTGCACTTTTAAAGCACACATTTAATTTGCCCAATCTGGCAGTCTTCAGAACACAGTGCAAGATACATCTGTTTAACACAGCTTCTTGCTAATTTGTCTCAGTAGATAACTGAGTAAAATATTGCATACATACCGTTTAGTATTTATGGGTTGAAATGTTCACCTAAGTCACATGGTATTGTTTCTGCTCTCTTATTGGAAGACTTAATCTTTGTAAACAGGAAGAGTGCTTGAATAAATAATTCAATTTCAAGGGAGTGTGAGGGAGCAATTTATACCAAATCATTGATAAGCAGGCTGAGGTAAAATATAAAGAAAAATATAAACCCTTTTCAAAAGAGCATTATATTTAGCTGCTTGTTTGGACTATGTATTTGACCAAAATAGGTTACTACTTGACTGCAAGAGAGAATTAGCCAGTTTTATCATCTGTTTAATGGTTTTCATATCTATTTTTTTTCTCTTGTCCCTCTAACACAAAGTAAAATAAACTCTGGATAGCTGAACTCTGATTTTTGAAATTCAGAGAAGTCCTCCACATCCAAACTTCATATAGACACAGGTTTTGTTTATCTGTTATTTGGATGATCTCTGGGACATTTCAGTAATTGGGACTAACCTGTAAATGAATGTGCATGTAGACACACAATCCTGTTTGTGAAGGGTTCCCTTACCTATTTTTGTTTCACATGCCCTTCTCCATTTCATTTGGTTCTCCGTGTTAGTACCAGCATTCTGTTTCCCTGGTTTGGGAAGCAACAGAGCCCCTGCCGTGTTGGCATAACTGTTCTGGAATGTACTTTTGAAGCCTGTTCGGGTCCACTCTGACATAGCCCATGAATATTTGGGTATTTCAGTTTTACAACGGATCATCTACGTGGTTACACAATAGACATCGACTACATCAGGGATCTGTAGCCACATGCGGCTCTTTGGCTGCCCCCTTGTGGTTCTGGGCCTCAGATCCCCCACTGCCACTGAGGGACCCTGCAGACGACCTGCTCCTGATTCTGGGCCCCTCTCCCCACACCCACCAGGGTACCCTGGCCCAGCTCCCTTCTGCCTCCCCTCCCCCCAGGAGGCTACACCTATTGCAGCTCTCAGAACACTTGGTTACTGAAGAAATGTTTTTAAATGGCTCTTCTTATCTTTTGGCTGCCAACCCCTGAATTACATGGTATTTTACCACATGGGCAAACATTACAAACCTGCATTAGGTGCTCATTTTTAAAAGGACCCTTGAAAGGGCATTTGAAACTCCCTTTGCATTTTAGGACAGGTATTGATTTCCTACAAGAGAGACTTTCAGATTATATAATTATGTAACCCAGGAGACAATATATCAGCATAAATGAGTTGCAGTTCCCTAGAGAGAAGCTGAAAAGCTGAACTTCAGAAAGAAAGAAAGAAAGAAAGAAAGAAAGAAAGAAAGAAAGAACTCTTGAAGGTAAGGGAAAGGTTTGCTTTGACCTACCAATAAAGAAGTTCCTGGGAGAGATTGTAATAGCTCCAGAAGTGGCATCATAAAAAAATTAATTAGTTTGTAGTTGGCTGATTTCAACTTAATTTTGATCGTAATTATATAGATGAATTAATACTTCTTCAATGATTATATAATTCAACATAGCTCTGTACAGTCTCTTTAAAATGAATATAAATGAATAAAAGTGAAGTGTACAATAAAAGTGGGAGCAAATGATTGTAGCTGGGTTCATTTCAATCACTTGCAGTGCCTGGCAGAGCCTCAGACAGGGCTGGATTATTGCAGGGGCTAAAGGGGCTGAAGCCCTGGGCCCCAGCTGAAAGCGGGGCCCTGGTCTCCAGCCCTGAAAAATAATCCAGCCTCACCCCACCCTGCTCAGTGCTGGCGGCACTTGGGAGAGCACCGAGAGTGCTCCTATCCTGCTGGCGCTGGGTCGGCGGGGCCCTGGAACCAGAGGCAGGGCTCTGCGCTCCTGCCCAGCCCCTGGGCCAGTTGGGCTACCTCTGGGGATGAGGTGGTGTGGACCCGGGGAGCAGGGCCGACTGGCTCCGGTGCAGCCCTCCAGAACCTCTGGCCCTGGGGAGCTGCACCAAGGGCTGTGCCATGCACCAACTGGCCCCCTCCAAAGGAAGACTGGCCAGAGCAGGACCAGGGCAGAAGTGCCCTATGGCCCCAGGGCCCAGCCCCCAGTGACAGGCCGCCATGCTGGGTGGGTGCGGGCCCCATGGTGGGGGGACGAGTGGGGACCCCACCATGGGAGGCAGCCCAGGGACCCTGGGCTGGTTAATCTGGCCCTGGCCTCAGAGACTTTCAGACATGAACCTACTTTCAACTATATAGTCTGAGGGCACTGATCTAATGCTCACTACTAAGCACTGAGGCCCATCTTAAAGGGAATGACTTTCAGAGGGGCTGGGAACCCACAGCACCCTTTGTTTCCATGAGATCTGTGAGTGCACAGTGTCTCTGGAAAGTCAAGCCCAAAGACTCAGACATGTGTCTCTGGTTATCAATATTTGTCCTATGTTTAAGAGTTGCCAGGGAGAAACTGATAATGTGGTTTAATTCTTGGAAGTCAAGATGTCTTCATTTCAATAAGCGAATTCCTGAGAAGTATTTGTTTAATTTATAACTATGAGCACATTAGCCAGGCTATGTAACTAAGATAATGATTTGAATCTTAAGAAATGGAATAGAACACAGACAGAAGAGATGATGAATTTTTAATTTCTGTAGCACTTGCTATTTGAGGGCTTTTAGGGGGTGGGGGGGGATGGTTGTAGAGTACTGGATACTACACTTTCTGCAGCCATAGTACCCTGAGTGTCAGCTCGTCCCAACTCACAAGCTAAGCAAAATCAGAGCCAGTCAGTATCATGCTGCTGCTAGAGGTGGTTCTGGTGATTCAGGAGGTGAAACTCTTCTGATGGAATCAATATCTTGCAACAGTGACGGTCTTCAGACACAGAGTGCATGACAATGGTCCAAGCAGGAAATGACCTACCATCACCACTTGCAGACTGACCTATTACAGTGCACTTTACATCTGAAGGCCCCTCAAATCCCAGCTGGTGCAGAAAGAGATTGCTTGTTTACTTCTTTCTGTGAAAACATACATTACCTGTGTTCTATCATCCTCATTAGCATCCAATCTGTTTTCAGGCAAAAATCCAGCAACTGATGTTTTACGTAATAGCCCCTAAGTGCTTTGACTCTTGGCTACCACAGCAACCACTTTTGTCATGTGATACCATGGCAGCAAAGTAAACTGAGGTACTTCAGTTTGCAGACTCCAGATTTAAAGAAGATGGGGCTGCTCGCAAAGATGCCAGATCTACAAGGCACTCTACAAGACTTATCTGTTTTGGGGGTGGACTGGATGTGAATGCGACACCAGGTGGAATCAGGCAATGGTTTGAGTAGCAGCTTTAGTTTTTCTGGACACTGAGGATAGCATGGGCTTTTATTGTTGATATTAATTAAAAATATCTTGTACCCAAAACAATCGATGTTCAGCACATCCTAGAATCCTTAGACACAATGTAGTCTAAAATTATATATAATTTTCAAGTTTGTCTCATAAAAAACATCATCCCCCTTCCCCCCCCAACCTCATTCAGCCCAAGCTCCTCTTGCTGGCAGCTACCAAAGCAACACAATAGGGGAAAATGAAAATACCTCAAACAATACCCATCTCTCATGCAATGGGACGTCAGTAAAGAAATACAGCCACTGCTGACCTTCCTTCTTCAAAGAAGGACATTACTATCTGCAATTGCTGTAGTACAGTATCTGTGGGGTTTTAACTCATTCCTCTTAACCTAATGATTTCAGGGGTGAGATAGCTTTCAGAATCATTAGGACAAGGTGTACCTCACAAGTGATTGAAATTAGGAATGAGAGAACTGAGTTTTTTATTTCTTCAGCTGGATTTCTGGGTGCCATTCATCGCCCCCTTCTTATCTTGTTAAAGCAGTTGTCAGCACCTTCTAACATAAGCCCCTCGAGCTCAGAGGAAGCATTTCCTCAAAGTATTTTAACATCATGGTCCTGCACGCATTGAACACTCTAAGGGTACGTCCACACTGGAGCCTTAGGTTGACTTAAATCGACCTACAGACTGCTGCATCCACACTGGGCGCTTATTAAGTCAACTTAAGCACTTCCGTAAGTTGACTTAATAACACCGCCTCTTAAGGTTGACCTAAGGCTTAAATTGACCTTATTAAGTTGACTTAAGCCAGGGTATGCGGGGGATAGAGCTTAAGTTGACCTAATTGACCTCCAAGACCCCTCACAGAGTTCCTGGCCATTCCTCCGTCGACCTAGCACCTGCTAGTGTGGACACAGGGTTGTGGACTCTCTAAGTCGACTTAGCAAGGTCAACTTTTTAAAGTCGACTTAAAGTCAACCTTGGTTAAGTTGACTTAACAGAGCCTCCAATGTAGACGTACCCAAAGAGAGCATTGGATTGAGGTTAATATTCAAATGCCTTTAGGACACTGACTTCAGCAGCATACAAAGCTTTAGAACAAATTGCAGAGTAAAGGATAACTAAATTCTTGGGAGCAAATGATAAAGATAATGCAACAAGGGTTCACCAAAGGCAGATCATGCCAAATTAACCTGATTTCCTGCTTTGAGAAAATAACTTCAAGATATGGGAAGTGTAATAGATCTAATTACTTGTCACTGCTTTCCAGAACCAATTCCCCCTTGTGTAAGTCTGGTCTATATTCTTCGTTCCTAGATGTATATACATTTACATTTATCCATTTTAAAATGCATACAATTTCCTTCATGTTCCCATTTTACCAAACAATGAAGATTGCTCTGAATTAGTGACCTGTCCTCTTCATTATTTACAAATCTCCCAATTTTGGGGTCACTTGCAAACTTTAAACAATGATGATTTTCTTCCAGGTCAATGATAAAAATATTAAATAATAAGGTCAAGAACCTATCACTTTGGCAACCCCTCTAGAAAAATATCAGTTTGATGATGACTTTCTATTTCAAACTTAGCCAGCATTAACTTTATAACTTTCTAGTTCTTTAATTAAAATGTCATGCAGCACCAAGTCAAATGCCTCACAGAAGTCTAAATGCATTATGTCAATTCTATTACCTTTGTCAACCAAACATGCAATCTCACTAAAAAAAAGATTTCAAGTTAGTTTGACAGGATCTATTTTGCATAAACCTATGTTGATTGGCATTAATAATATTGGCCTTCCTTAATTTTTAGTAATCAAAAGCCAAATCAGCCACTCCATTATCTGGCTCAGGATCTATGACAGGCCTATAATTACCTGGGTCATCCCATTTACCCTTTTCAAATGCTAGCACATCCTCATTTTTCTTCCAATCGTCTAGAACTTCCCTGGTGTTCCAAGACTAATTGAAAAGCAACAGTGTGTGACCAGGGCCTCCTGGGATACCCTCCTGGATGTGCAAAAATCAGGGCAAGCTACAAAACCGGGAGCCAAACTCCCCAAACACTGATGGGTGGTACTTAAACCAGTCTCCCTATCAGTCACAGCCAGGCTTCTGGTTCCCCACACTGGGTACCAAGAAATCTGCCCAAAATAGAAACAGCTCGCTTTATTGCACTCCAGCTCCTCTGGCTCCCACATAGCCACACGGTCCCTTAAAGAAATAAGTTCTCCTGACCCCAAAGAGCCAGCCACATCACACAGAACAATATAGGTTTGGATCCTACCCAAAATACCACACTGATAGCCAATCCTTTAGCAACTACAACTAAAGGTTTAATATAAAATGAAAAGAAGCAAAGTATGAGAGATGTTAAAGGGTCAAAGTTAATCACATACATACAAATGATTTAACGTTCATGGAAAGCAGTTTGCAGGCTTGTTCCTCTGGTAAACACCCAGCACCCAGGTGGGCCTCAATCCTTTGTCCAGTCTCAGAGGAATAGTTCCAGAGATGGGTGTTGGCTGTAGACTGGGGACTTGAGACAAGATGGAGTCGGGGATGCTGCCTTTTATCACTTCTGGCCTTCTCCAGGCTGTGTGCAGTTCTTTCCAATCAAAATGGAGTTGAGTCACATGTTCAAGTCCTAGTAGCTCAACAGGTTTCTCCCTGGGCCCATTGTACCTGGGAGCTTCCTTAATGAGCCATTAAGGAGACAATGGTTGTAGATATCCTGTCTGAGGATTTTCCCCAGAATCACACAAGTTAAAATATAGATATAGCAAACATATTTCTAACTTCTAATACAGATACAATTCCTACACATAAACTATATAATCATTCCCAGCAAATTACTACCTTTCTATTGATACCAAACATAGCATAGTTCCTATGGAGTATAGCAATTATGAGATATTAATACAAAATAATATCATAAATGGTTCCCTAAATCTGGACAGCAACACATAGTGGTCAAAAGAGCTTCTCAGCCAGCTTTTTAAAACTTTTGGATGCAAGTTAACCTGACCTGCTGATTTTAAAATGTCTGACTTCAGTAGCTGATGTTTAACATCCTCCTGAGTTACTAGTAAAATGGAAAGAGTGTTAATCATATGACTTGACTATATTTCTTGAACAGTCAGCTTCTTCTGCATTAATATTGATAATTTTACCATTTCCTTCTAATAATGGTCCAATGTCATTGTTAGGATTCTCTTTGTTCCTAATACAGTTTAAAATATCTGATTAGCTCACTATTCCCCCCAAAAGAAACATATAAATGGAGAAAAGATGTTCAAAATATATAACAAGGTCCCCTAGGCCAGTGCTCTGCACTAAATTATGTTTTGTTAAGTTGACAATTAGTGTGTCCCTAGGGAAATGAGAAGAGAAGCTCTCCAAAATATTTTATACCACGCATATACTACTGATGAAGCCTTTTTTAAGGCTATTCAGTCATCCTTCCTCAAAGCAAATGTTATTTTTATAAAGATATGCTATATAAATGTTCATCCAATTATTTCTTAAAGTGATTTCAAACCAAAACTGACAGCAAAGGAGAAGGTGGGATGGTGCAAAGTAAAAATGTTTCATATCTATTATCTGGAGTGCTAGGTAGCTATATCACTATTTCATTCTCTAGATTTTCTTTCTCTAGAATGTCCTCTGCTCTGCCTCTGTTGTTGGTGAGAAAAGTCTATTGAAAAGATAACTGTGTGCTCAAAATCAACAGCTATCTGTATGAGAACCAGGGTTTTCATTTTCCTCTTGCAGCTCATCTGTCTTCCCACATTGCAATATAGCTCTGCAAAGTTTACCACCGCCTTATAGAATCAGTTAGATCTCTTAAACTAATTTCTCCATGTCCATAAGTGAACAACTTTCAGTGAGTCACTCAAGGCCTATTCTGTGTCAAATCCAGCTCTAAAATACTGAAACTCAACAAGTAAAAAAATACACCTACTGGGTTATATTCTCATCTCACATATACCAGTGTACATCCACCACAACTCCATTGTTTCCAGTGGAGTTATTGTTGATTTACTCCTTTTTGTGTTAAGAATATAGGCCATGTTAATAAACTGAAAAGTGTTGAAGAAAGCAGCACGCAGATTTGCAGTTCCAATCACTACGCTAAGGAGGTTGGTTCAATAATATTATTGTCTTTGTAATTTAATAAAATAAATTAACTAATGCCTGCGGTCTTTGAATGCCAAAAACCAAACTTACGTTTGTACATTTGTAACTTTCCCTGTAAGCCAAAAAGAAAGAAAAAGAAGGAAGTGGACAGGGGAGAACCTTCTTTCAGCAGGCAGCTGGCCCACTAGGAAATATCTGTATCTATTGCAGGCAGATCTGAGATTCCAGGATTGGACTCTTGAGCCATCTCAGGACCCATATGTAAATGCGTGGTTGAGTTCATCCTTGAATCAAGGTATTGTCGATGACGACTTTGTACTCCTTTACAAATAAACAACAAGTCCTCTTTCCCAAAAGAGGATTTGGGGGCGGAGTATAGTCTGTGCTAGAAACGCATCTGCTGCTGCTTGTAGGGAAGAGTGATAAAACTGAGCTCTGCAACCATCCCCATCTTCCTCTGAATACAGAAATTATTTCAGAACATCTTGTCTGGTCCTAGCTTCTTGCGTTCCATGATGAAGTAGGTGTGTGAGAGAACTGGGACTGAGTCTGAGCCTGTGTACCCCAACACATTAGCTCCAAAGGGTACATAGGGCTCAGATAACAAGACACAGCTATAATCCTTATCCCTTTTATTATGGTGGGGAGAAATGCATTATGGATTATTTAGATTGATAGCTTTTGTAAAAATTCAACAAAGGCAGAGCATCTCTTTGAAATTAGAACAGATGTAACATTGCATGCCATATGCCACTGAGGAAGAAATTTCTGCTGGCAAAGGAAACATCAGCAGAGCAATGCCTAACCTGTATTGTAAAATGGAAAATGTCAGTTTCCTTAGATTACAGGGTAGGGTTATAAAGCAAAGAAAATTGCATTCACACACATAATTGCTGAAAGCCATTCTTAGCAAGGATATGAACTGCTATACGAAGAGGGTGGTTGCATTTTTTGGCTTTTTTCTCCCCTTCCTTCCAGAATTTGATGAACTGCCATGTAGTACAAAGAAAAGGCTGTTAACATTAAAAATTAATTAACCCTAAAACACTGCTTAATGAAACCAACCCCTGAGACATCTTATTTGCAAGACAGGAAGAATTATAAAGGTTCTCTGCAAGAACAGTGAGTAATGGTGAAGTTCTAAAGCAGGTTGAAGTTACTTTATATGTCCATGTCCCCAGAATGCTGTTAGACCAAGCATTTGGGTAATAATTATGTTCTTGGTTCAAAAAGAAGTGATGCAAATAGGTCTCATTTACACACTGTTATCCTGTAGCAAATTGGGGAAGACTCCTAAGGCACTGAGCACTATCAGTTCCCAGAGATGTCAGCTATTATCCATGGCACCATTAACGTTCATGGGTTACCCCACTATAAGTCAAAAACCATGAGAGGGTGACATCAGTGGGTTCTCTTGCAACAGGGATATTGACCTTTAACTGTGACTCCTATCATGTAACTCCAGCCAAGAAATAAAGCATCCTATATAAGTCACTCTTTTATTTCAAGACGAGGCAACTGCCTGAAGGACAGTTTGAAAAGCAGGGAGCAGAGAATGGGGTGATGTTATTGCAGATGAACAGAGTCCACCTTCAGTTCTTAGAGAATCCACCAAGTCAGTGGACTAAGGTCTCCTGCTATTCACACAAGAGGTGATGGAACAAACCCTTCCACTTGCCCCAACTGGGAGACAGTAGGAAATTTTGCAAGCCTCCCTCAATCCCTCCACCACCCAACCCTACCGAATTCCCTATCACTTTGGGGAAGAAGCCAAGTGAAGGGAGCATGTAGCTCATAACTTTCTCATACAGCAATGTCTCAGTCTCTATTACCACATCATAAATCCACTTCCCAACTCTCTGAAAGAGGCTGATACATGGAACAGGCAAAAAATATAAATGAGCATAAAAACCAAAGCAAGCACATCAAATAAGTGAAAACTGAGTGTTTATCACCAGAACCTTGAAGGATTGATTGTCTGAGGCAATCTATTGCTAGAAACTAGAGATGGTCATAAAAACGGTAGAGATTTTTCAAAAAATGTCAACATAATTTCCATTCTGTAGGTTTCAAAATAGAACAATTTTTCCTTTAAGATTTTTCATAAACATTTTTGTCCTAAATTTTCAGGAATTTTTCCCCCTTCTTTCTTCTTCTCTCCTTTTTTGGCATTTTGTCACAAAAGAGCTGTGAGAGAAAATTTGTGCAGTGGAGGAGGTTGATAAAAACCGGGAAAAAATTACTCATTTTCAAGTTTCATTGAAAATATAGAAAAATCTCGAGGGGAAAAAAGCAGTAGCAGTCTGGGGAGACTACAAGCTAGTTCTTGAAACTGACTGATGCACACAGTTTTAATCTCTCTCTTGAACTCTATCCAACTGAGGTGGATTCAGCTTTAAAGGGCGTTGATTAGGATTGAAGTGTCTGCACAATCTGTTAATTCCCTTGCTCCCTGTTTTATAACCATTATTGGAAAACATTTATATACATGTGTCTTAGTATCTTTAATCAATGTGTGATGCTTTGGGGTCCCTTCAGGCCAGTAAGGGGCTCCGTTAACACCTTTCCTGAAGTCCTGGGTGCCTTATGTTACACTTCTCAAACTCACAGCCCTGACACCAAACATCTAGCATTCAAGCACAGAGGTTTCATTCAGGCTTCCACCACCCAGTTACTCCTTGCCAAGGGACCTCCACAACCCTTCTATCCTCATAGTCTCTTCAGAAACATTTTTCTGCGATGTTCAGCCCCTCTTCCTGTCGCACCCACAAAACCTTATCAACTTTGCTGCTCTTTTAAAGAGACTGTACATAGCAGCTTTTTAACTGAACTGGGGTTGACAAACCCTCCATTTCAATCAAAGGATTAAGTTGGTTTATGGTAAAAGTGAAACAAATATATTAACACAAGGATATTGGCTTATGTGATACCAAGTACGCAGGATAAGGATAGAAACGGTTACAAACAAAAGTAAAAATTCACGTCTAAGAAGAAAAACTAACAAACTACAGTCTATTATTCAAAGAAGGTTTGAATCAGAGCTCAACTGGGATTGACTGGAGCACTTCCTGCTTCCTGTGTGCTGCTGGCGAGCAGATCGTAGCAGCAGCTGCAGGAATTGGGCATAAAAATAGAATCCGCAGCCGCAGCCAAGCCACAACAATGGGCCAGCAGATATCTGCACCCACGGATTCGGTTACCAGCGGATCTAAAGCAGATACCCGTGGATCTGCAGGGCTCGCTATATATTAATATGTTATCTGTTATAACGTAGGGGTGGGGGGGGTGCCAAAATCACAGTTCGCCCAGGGTGCCAAAAATCCTTGGGGCAGCCCTGCTTTCACTATTAGATTTTAGATAAGAACTTTTTACAGCTACTGCATGTCTTTAGATAACTAAAGATTTTGATCAGGTTGTTGATCAAGGTCATGTAATTGCAGGGATAGGCAAACTTGGCTTGGATAAAACAAAGAACAACTGAAGCCTTTTCTCCATTTTGCACACAAAACCTGAAGCAAACCATTTTTATCATTCAAAGATGTTTGGTTCACCACTCCCACCCTAGTGCATCCCCCCACCACTGACTCCTTACCAGAAGTGGCAGATCTTCTTGAGAATATGGAGGAGCAGTTTTAGCGGTGATGGATTTTGCTCTTTACTACAGCCTGTTGTGTTATGGGAGCGTAGCTGCATAGCTGCAGCAGTATCCTCTTCTGGACCTTCCAGGCACCTCGACACTACCAGAGGTCTCCAGGGGAGGGGAGGCTAGGGGGAAGAGAAGTCTGTCTCTGGCGTCCACTCAGACAAGCTCCACCCTCCCAGCTGGTTGTCCCTTCAGCCCTCCTTCTAAGGCAGGAGGGGAATTGGAGGGGCTTAGTCCCGATGTGTTCCAGAACAAAAATAAAACCTAGCTCAATACTGGGCCACCCTCCAACCCTCCTATTAGGCACCACTGCCATTTCCTTCAGGCTTTGTTCTCACACACCCCCTTACTTAGCTGTGGCTCACTCCCTGGTGCTCTATCTGCTCCTCTGGCAAGTAGAACTGTCTCTCTGTAGCTCTGCAAGCAAAGCTGCCTTCAGGCAGAGGCCCATGCTTTGTCCTGACCAGTCAACCTTGAACTGAGTCAGGCTCAGGACTAGTTGGGGTAGAACTAGTTGGCCCACAGGCTCTCCTTAACTCCTTCTCTGCTGCTGTGGGGATTCTCAGCCCTCTTACCGGGAGAGACGGGGGAATACTCTCCAGCGCTCCTGAATTCTAGATGGGACGGACCTTGCATGAAGACACCTCACGGGCAATGCTACAGACTGTGGAGAGTCAGTGCCTACAGGCAGCAAGAAGGGGCTTTCGACTTTGAGTCCAAATAGGGTGCATAAGGAAGGACACACATGGATATTGCTGGCAGGGCGGGGTGGGTGGGGTGACAGTATCTGTCCAGTAACAGGGCAGCAGACTAAAGATCCATCTATACAGCAGATATGACTATGTTTGCAGCTCATGTAGACGTAGCCTGGCTAACCGCACTGTAGAGAACACACTGAAATAGAAGTGAGGACTCCACGGCATCAGGTATGTGCTCACTTGGGCAGCCCATGCTGACGCTGGTGCTGCAGAATCCTCACTTCTGTTTTGGTGTGCCGTCTGGAGTTCAGCTACCTGGGTATCACTACACAGGCTGCAAATCACATCCATGGCTGCACTGTAGACATACCCAAAGGCTCTGAATAGGATTGTCCAGGCTCACATATTAAAACCCCGCATTAAAATCCAAGATAATTGCTGTCTGCTGCTGGCAGGTAGGTCCAGTTAGCTCCACCCAGGCTATCAAGGGTATCAATGTTCTTTTGGGCCAGCCAAAATCTGCCCAGCTCAGTCTGAGGTTTTGCTGTGTTATTGTTCTGAGTTGCCAGCCACGCCAATTCCCAGGAAGGAGGTGAGCCTGGACGCTAACTGACCATCTGTGCACTCTGTTGAGGGGGGAAAAAGGACTCAGACCATTCGCTGATTTTATTGCCAGCCTGTCTGTGCATGGACTAAGTCAAAACTGAGGACCAAATTGTGTCCCAAGAGCCCAGACACCCCATAAAGCACATGGATCTTTCTCTTCTCATACAGGAAGGTGGGGAAGTAGCTACCCCCAGATCCAGGGTAGCATTTCCTCCTGCAGGAGCCCAGAGATCTGAGAGTAGATGGAGAGTGAGAAGGCAATACAGGCCAGGGTTCTGGGAAATGCATCTTCCCCTCCTGCACCCGGCAGCTGTACCTTTCCCACAGAGCCCCCTATGTGCTGAGGATCCTAAAAGGGATATGTGGAGGCACCAGCTGGGGGAGTCTGACAACAGCTGTCTTGGGACCCACCAGGGTCAAGCTTCAGAGGGGCCAGAGCCAGTGCAGAGGAACATTGCCTCCATGCAGGGACTACAAAAAACACAACTGATAATGACCATCCTCCCCAGGTTATAAAAAGGTAGACAATATAATTAGTATGAGATTTGAATATGGATCAGAGCAAGAGGAAAAATATGTAAAACTCTACCCAATCCCCCTTCTCAATTACAAGCTCCACCCATAATTGTATGTCTCGCCCATGGCCTCTGAGAAGCAAGGTTATTCTGTGTAAATGATGGATAAGGGATTAAAAGGTTAATAATGTTAAAACGGAAGGTGTCATTAAATGGCTGCAATGACTCCCAATTCAGATGAATGGAGGCAAATAACACTGCTAAGATTTACTGGCCCCAATCCACCTAAGCTTTGCTTGGTGCATGACCACTTTTTCTTTACACCACCTTTATAACCCCAGATCTAATGGCTGCACAGGGACTGGGCTAACTTTCAGTGCAGTGTGGGAAGCCTTTATACCTGCCAGATGGCCACAGTGCAGCAGAGTTCTAGCCAGACCCCTTTCCCTGGGTGTGCCTGCTGCAGGACCTGCACAGGGGTAGTACAGAGTCAGCTCAGTACCATTCAGGGATTCCCCTTTGCCAAGGGACTCCTCAGTCAGGAGGTAAAGCCGACATTAGGCCCCCTTTGCACACCTGAATGGTGCAAATGGGCCATAGTATTTAGTCCTTTGCATTTCTTTCTTTCACTTAGCATCAGCTAAGCATTACATCAGCTCCCATTCAAACTTCCCCTGTCCATAAAGAGCATTTGTTAGTGGGTGGAGGGTAGAAAGCCTAGGTTCTGAAGACACTGCTAGTGCCACCAAAGAGATAGAATGACACATGTTGGCAAAATAGCGCAGTGCAGCAAAACTCAAGTGCTCTGCTTGGGGCACAGTGTAGATGCTCCAAAGAGTACTGACAGCAGATAAACAAAGGCTGTAATCTCTTTTTGCCCAAGGATACGCTAATAACTCCTTAAGTTAAGCAGCCCAAAGACAAATATTTGATCTCTCTCCCCTTTTAAAGAAAGATGGCAGAGCCTTATCAGATTGTACTGCAGTAACCCGCTGCGCTGTTGCAGCTTTCTAACTGTATGCACCATTTACTTCTAAATTCAGTACTCTGAATTCCCTCTTATCAAAAGGAAGCTGCTGGTTTCCAATAACGAGAATACTTCACCAGATACAGGGGGAAACACTAGATGATCAGTGCTTCAGGGCCTTACTCTTTAAAACAACACAGGGCAATGGGAAAAAATCACAAGCAAAGATCAGAAGGCCTTGTGGGAAAGGCACCGCCAGCTTTGCACCACTGTAGAGGCAAATTAGCTATGGGGATGGTAGTGTGAGAGTAAATTAGGTTAACCTTGAAAATCAATAGGCATGGTAAAATTACAAGGCTGCTCATGAACACTGCGCTTTGTTGTCTGAAAGCTGATATGATTTGTTGTTTTGTTCTACATGTGTATTTATAGGAATCAATAGCTGTAACATAACCAGAGCACTCCCAACCAGTCCCTAGTAAATCTTTTTCCTTATAAGAGACAAAGTGCAAAAGAGTTCCTTCCCTACTCTCTCCCCGCACCCCTTGCAGTGGCTTGACCCCTCATTCCAGGTTCTCACCACAAATTGCCAGGGTTCCCCTGACCTTAAGAAATGAAAAACCTTGACAGACACAGGGGCCCCATTCACTGCACATAGGGTTAGGTAAGTCCCAGGCAAAAAACAGCCTGGTTCTATCAATGCACCTAGCACCTCTGGGCTGGCCGCACAAGCAAACCAAAGCATACACAGCAAATAAACAAAACAAGTAGCAGTGCAGGAATTGATTCCCAGCTCTGTCCAAGTGGCTCCCTTGAGTTTCCTGGAGAAATGGAGAGCACTTCCCACTGACAGCCTTCTTTCTCATAGACTCATAGACTCTAAGGTCAGAAGGGACCAGTACGATCATCTAGTCTGACCTCCTGCAAAATGCAGGCCTCAAGACCTCACCCACCCACTCCAGCAATAGGCCACCAACCTATGACTGAGTTATTTACCTCCTTAAATCATGATTTAAGGATTTTAAGATACAGAGAATTCACCAGTAGGTGAGCCATGCCCTGTGCTACAGAGGAAGGCGAAAACCCCCCAGAGCCCAGGCCAAGATCACCATGCCTTAGAGATTACTCTCACGTTATAAGCCCATCTATTAACAATGCAACGCAGCTCCTCCTGCTATGGTGAGTCAGGCTCCCAGAGAGATAGAGGTTTTTTCTTTTCACTTC
This sequence comes from Pelusios castaneus, assembly GCA_007922175.1. Lineage (NCBI taxonomy): Eukaryota > Metazoa > Chordata > Testudines > Pelomedusidae > Pelusios > Pelusios castaneus. The sequence continues at coordinate 17,906,328 of ML685771.1, forward strand.
CCTGAGCTATGCAGGGAAGTCTGCTCAGTCCCAGCTCCCCCTGGGGCTCTCCTGTCCCAACATCTAGGCTGATGTCCCCTCCTTTAACACAGAAACTGGGATGGGAGTGCGAGAGGGCCATGAAGCCCCCTGCTGTTGCCCCAAATGGAATTTGGGCCCTTGCATTAGTCATGTAGGGTGTGTCTACACTTATAAATTAAGTCGACTTAATTTACCCCACATCTACACTACAGTTTCCTTAAGCCGACTTAAGCAAGTTGCTTACGTCAACTTAAGGAAAATAAAGTTGACTTAATGAAAATTTAGTCGACTTTATTAAACCTCATTTTAATTCAAATTAAGCTTAAAGTTGACTTTTTAAAGTCGACTTAGGCCAGTGTAGACCTGGAGTAGCCCTAAGTCAACTTAGGGCTACTCCAGGACTCCACCACTGCCCTCCCTGCCGGGGGGGAGGGGGGGAGCCTGGCATGCCCCCCTACAGAGCCACCCTGCCCCTATGCTCTACCCATGTACAATGGGGCAAAGGCTGAGCCCCCTGGCACTGGGCAAGGGGTGCCCCCCTGCCCCCGTGGACCTGCCCTAGGTCCCCTGTAGCCCCTAGAAGTCGACCTAGGCGTCCAGTGTGGATGCTCTAGGTCGACTTTGTAAGTTTCCCCCAAAGTCAACTTTAGGTGTAGACTCACTAAGTCGACTTAACTAAGCTAAAGTCAATCTAAATTTACAAATGTAGACATAGACGTAGCTCCCATCACTTGTCTTATGGTCAAGGAGTCTTTTAATAACAAGTGAGCCTCCTTTCAGCTCAGTTTAGTGGACTGCAATCTAGTGTTTCTTCATCGTATAAATCATAACTCTTCCTTAAACCTGTTGTTCCTACTATTCAGTTTTTCATCCCAAATCTCTACTTTTAAAGGTCATCCTATCACCTGTAGTTGTAATTTAGCCAGCCTGGTAGCTTGTGAGTCCACTACTTATGGGTTTTATTTCTACACGAGGTAACAACTTGTTTTTTGTTATAATATATGCTTTTCTCTTTCTGCCCACACTGGTGGCCACCATCCACAATTTGAATCACACTCATCATGAGATCTAAGTAAATTGTCCTCCAAGCTCTCAACTAGTTCAATAGTTTGGGGTAAAACAAGCTCAGTTTAATACAGTTGCTTTGACACCAATTTGAACTTCAGTATTTCTTCAGCAAGTACCTGATTTATGGTAACTTTTGCCTGGTACCTAGTAAATAGCATCAAGACTTTGCCAGCAATGAATGGTCTGAATCTGCATCTTTCTCAGTTTGCCAGCCTGAGTCTCCTTTCATTTATAACAAAGCTACTCTGATGCAATTTCTGATTTACACCAATGTGAGGGGAAAACCAGGCTGGTTGTTCATCTTGCCTATATGAAATCTAATATATAATCCAGCGACTGAAATAATGACATTTGATTTTTTTTTCTCCAAGCTTGTTTCTGCCTAATTTTCTTCTGTAGAAACTTCTTTTGAAATGACAAGGCTTGGAGCCCCTGTCTGTTTTGGCTCGGTGTCTGGGAATTCTATTTCAATTAGAAGTTAGGAATATGGTGTTCTATCTATACTTTAACTTACGTTATTTTATTGAAATGGCTGAGAGAGGCGGGTGTGTCAAACCATTGTGTCCTTAATGTTTCGGAATTTTCCAGCTACAATGGTCCCAGGGAGTGACCTGATGAGCCATTAAGGACATAAGGAATACAAGCATTGTGTCCTTAATGGCTCATCAGTTTACTCTCTGTGCCCATTGTAGCTGGAAAATTCCTAAACATTAAGGACACAACAGTTTGACACACCCTGCCTCTCTCAGCCATTTCAATAAAATAACACAAGTTAAAGTATAGATAGAACACCATATTCCTAACTTCTAATTGAAATAGAATTCCTAGACATAAACTATATAATCATTCCCAGAAAATTACTACCTTTCCATTGATACCAAACATGACATAGCTCCTATGGATTATAGCATTTATGAGATATCCATTGAAAATAATATAATAAATGCTTCCCTAAATCCAGACAGCAACACACACAGGGCTCTGTCCTGCCAGGGTCCCTGTCCCCCTTTGCCCCATTGCACACAAGGGGTGCCCCCCGCCACCGTGGACCTGCCCAAGGTCCCCCTAACCCCACAAAGTCGACCTAGAGCATCCAGTGTGGACGCTCTAGGTCGACTTTGTACGTTCCCTTTTAAGTCGATTTTAATTTTAAGTGTAGACACACTAAGTCGACTTAAAAGTGCAAGTGTAGACATAGCCAGGGTCCCCAGTGATGGTGGGAGCACAGGGTACCCCCCTGTTGGGGGGGGGCAGGAACTGGAACACAGGGTGCCCAATGGGGCCACAGTGGGAGACCGAGATCCTCCAGCCCAAAGGCTGCAGTAGCACCAGCACACAACATGCCCCTCCAAAAGGGGACAATTTTTTATTCTTGCGCATCCCTCTGCCTACGGTTATGTTTTTGTTCAAGTGAGATCTGGTTATTCCTTCTTCAGTCATGCTGCCTCCTAAGCCAAGATCCCAGGGATGCTACCAGGCCACTTCGGTCCACCTTCTGTCTTTTTAGGGAGATGAGTAACAGAATGGTCCTGAAAACTGCCCAACCACATCCAGCTGCATTCACAGTCAGCCAGTAACAGCTGAACCTAAACATCCTTTCTGGACTATTTTCAAAGCACATGAGTTTGGGTGTTGGCCAGTTTTCAAAAGCAAGCCCCATAAAAACGTTCAAGCTCCAAAGGCCAAGTGAAAACAGTGCAATAGTTTGGTTCTGTTTGGCAGGCTGCTGGCGTTCCTTTTTCTGAAGAGAATATGTTAGACAGAACACATCCGCTGTCAATAAACTACCACGATGAGTTAGTTGCTACAAAATGACCCGAAGCAACCACAGGGTGTAAACATGAGTGTAAGTTTTCAGGTTAAGAACAGGAACTGAAAAACTGACTGACAGAATAATTTCAAAGAGAGCTGCCGCAGAAAACCTTATTCCAACCATGATTAGAGGAAGGTGATGCTGAGAGGTTACCATGACTTGGCCTTTGCATTTGAGTTAAACCCCAAACCGCAAAAACATCAACAAAGGGTGAAAAGCCAGGTGGGCAACCACTCACACCACAAGATGAAAGACAGCCCAGCAAACCTGAAGATAGAAGAGTAGTGGGGTTTCTCTCCTCCTTGCTGGATCATTTCCACATATACTAAGATTCAGTTGCAGCTAAGCCATGTATTGAACAATTAATGTTAGATGCTAAAGCAGTGGTTTTCAAGCCTTTTTTATTTGCAGACCTTTAAAAATATCAAATGGGGGGTGGACCTGTTTGGAAATCATAGACAGATTGAAAACTCCAGAGGGGTAGCCGTGTTAGTCTGTAGTACAGCAAAAAACAACGAGAGTCCTGTGGCACCTTATAGACTAACAGATTTTCTTCAGCATAAGCTTTCATGGACTATAACCCACTTCGTCAGATGCAAGATTGAAAACTATTATTCTATGATAACGACAACCTTTCGTGGATCCCTTAGATGTAGTTTCCTATTCCTCCCTGCCCCCGTCCCCCCAGGGTGAAAACCACTGTCCTAAATATTATCTAGAAGCTCTTGCTTTTGCTGAGTCCTATGTGGACTTGAACCAGCAAGGGAAAATAAATGAGCAGGCTACCCTCAAATAATCTTCTAACGTCAACATTTTTTCTAGGGAGAGAGACGCACTGGGACACAGAGACTCCTTGGCAACGGGTCCTCTGTGCTTCACAAACAATTCACCTCGAACCTGACAAATTCATTATGCCAAACATATCTCGCAGGATATTTATGCATAAATATTAGGAATCTACAGAAAGCTCATTATTTTTCATGATCCACAATCATTGTTCGATGTAGGAATAGGTAAGATTTAAGACATAATGTATTTATAGTGAAAATATGCTTTATGGACTTGCAGTAAAAAGTAGTCACTGGGGGATAATATGTCTTAGTGATGGCTCATTCTAGCAGGAGGGATTTGTCACGCTGCCCTGGTTAGCTGGTGGTGTGATGCAAGGCTCAGTTTTCTAGCCTGGTCCCATCCCAAAACTTTCCATGGAAAATCATCAGAGGCAGCTGCAAAGAATTGAAACCTTGTGAAGGAAGAAGACTCAGGACTCAGCCTGCCTGCAACTAAGGACTAAAGACTGTTTCAGAATAACACATGGTGGGGAAAGACACTCTACAGCCTTTCACTGAGGAGACATCCTGGGGGATGAGGATTGTCCCATGACAAATTTGATCCTGATTTCTGTGAAGGAAGCCAACTCTGCAACAGACTGAACTTTGGCAGAGAAACCTACTCTACTAAAGAGGAAAGGCAATTATTAAGGTTAGATCCAGGTGTTGGTTTAATTACTTTGTGTTGTAGCCATTTGTTTCCATCAGTCTCCCTTTTGTTTTTAGTTAACTTCCCATTCGTTCTTGACTGAACCTACTTCTGTTTTATTTTAAGCACTCACAATGTTGTGACTTTACAGGAGCGGTGATTTGAAGTAAAACCAGCATACTGAGACACAGTGTTGCTTTGGGGGGCAAAGGATCTGGGATTTTTTGCAAGGTGCCAGCATCCAGGGCTGGGTATCACAAGGCAAAGGTAGGATTGGCATAGCCCAGAAAGCGAGTCTGAGTTGCAAACAGCCTTGGGACCTAACACCAGTCACCATGGGGAAGGTTAGAACTTTCCTGATGCAGCTGACATGCAGCCTTTGGTAGTCCAAGAACCACCATATTCCCCATCTCATGTTGGTTTTTTTAAATCAGGGAAGACCCAGATATTTTCCTCAAGGCTAAGACAAACATCAACCGGAAAAACCACTGCAGCATCATCATGTCTGCAACGGCTGCCTCCTTTCAAGCAACCAGTGGTGAGTACTTCTGTCATGTCCTTTAAATGCGTGGTTCCCTTAACAATGATAAATCCATACAGAAGACAGAAAGTCTTGGCAGCCTGACAGGCACTTAATGTGCAGAGATGAATAAAAGATAAATCACTACTTGTGGGGATAAAAGACTCTAGTTGTCAGTCAATATAAACAGGACTGTGGGGGCGGGGAGGGGAGATAGAGACCTGAAGGGTTAGTGGTTACCAGTGGGACAGTCTAAGGAAAATAATGAGGGATTAACAAGTGTCTGAAATGAAGAAACATCTAAAGCTGTGGTCCTTGAGGATGCAAAAACTAGGCTGGGAGTGGATTTTGCCATTCTAGGCACTTGAATTCTTTCAATTTCCCTAATAATCTTAATTTTAGGATCACACAGAAAGCTGATGCCTAAAGGAACATTCTTGTGCTTCCCAAACAAAATCCTTCCAATGCTGACCAAAATACTGCACAGGGTTTTGGGGTCATCCTTGGTTCCTATCCTCCATTTCCACTGTCTGGTGGAAGCTAACAAAACAAAATTTTTAAAAATCCCAAAACACTGCCCTGTGGTTCTCACTACTGGCTGGACAAAACACTGCTGAGAACCTAATCCAAGACACCATGGATCCACAAGAGATCTCCACGCTGAATATCTGAAGTTCCCGGCAGAAGCTGCTAACGGCTTCTTTCCAGATTTATCGTCATCGCCTGTTCTGCAGCAGCACCTAGGAGATTCAGTCATGGATCAGAACGCCATTTGGTAGTGCTGTACAAAGAGAACAGAAAGATGGTCTCATACCCAAAGAGCTTACAGGCTACGTATAAGGCAAGGAACAACAGATGGCTACAGATGTGTAGGAACATGGCAACAATAAGACAATGTAGTTAGGAAAAGATATGTAATAGATATAATGCAGATATAATAATCTATAATTTATAGTGCTTTTTAAGTGTTCTTCTATTAGTATAATGAGTAAAGTGTAAATGCCTCTACTTTACTGAGCTGGAAGACAAGGCACAGACGTTAAGTAACTTGCGTAAATGCTAACCATCAATGGCAGAGTCATAAAAAATCCCAGATCACCAGTCATGTGCAGTGACCACTAAAAACACTGTCTCCATATATATGAGACAGACCTTATACTGTCTAGGTAGGACTAAATGGACTCTGTCACCCGCAAGAGCTGTCATAAGAAAACTTAGATTTCAGAGGAAAAGGTGAACCTGAAGCTTTTAGTGTAAATTGGTGAGAAACAAAATCCAAGATGTGAAATTGATAAAACGTATTTTCTAAGGGTCTGGGCTGAAATACATGAAGAACTGTGGTTCTGCACGTTTCAGTAACTATCTCTGGACTTCACACATCACTTAGTCCAAAGTCAACATTATTAAACTGGATGTTTTTTCCTGCAGCAAAATAACCCTGTTTTCTTAGCTGCTGTATTACAGTGACAGTCTCAATCTAGACTGATATGACTCTTGTTACTTCATGTTTACCATAGCAAAGACTCTAGTGGATATTGATAGGATACTTCATGCCATTCAACAAGGAAGCACTAAGTTGGCTGCTCGCCAAAGCAGGTAAGTACCAAATGACCAGAAAAATACCACTAAAAAAACCATCATCAGACCTTTGATACTAGTTATCATGTGATAAGTATGTCCTGCAGGGGGCAAACTTGCCAAGAATGCTATTTTTTTCCAATATGGGCTAAGCTGTCTTTTAAATAAAATTTATGAACTTTAATACTTCATAAAAAATTCAAGAATTGAGTCAACTAAACTGAACCAGAATCACAAGAGGGTTTATGAGCAAACAACAGCTACTCAAATACTCTCTAAAAGCATTTAAATTTTCAGACTGACACCTAAAAGCCATTTTATCTAGTGACTGACCTACAGCAAAAAAAAGAACTGAATAATGAAAGAAGAGTTGAAGTTTCTCATCCTTGTTCTATGCTTACAAAATCAAATAGCTGTTTTCATCCAGGTCTTTAACTGAAGGGAAGTATTTTAACCCTAGAACAGAACATCTTAATCTTAACAATCGAAAACAGAAAGATTTTTGTCTTCACAGGGGCAGATTGTGAGATTAGAGCTATATTCCAGTCATTTACAAAATTTCTAAGAGCTGATATTTTACTTGTTGAATGTCACATCTTTCTATTTGTGAACTGTCCAGAAACCAACTGCGATTTTCTCAGATTTGTTACTCACAGCCAGTTGCTGAATGACTTCTATGAATAGTGCTTGGTATATAACTAGTTCAAATTGTTGGTTCTGAAGAAGCAATACACGGTCTCCAGGCTGTATTGATTGATCACAAAAGCTAGCTGTAACATTTTTATTTCCTGAGTGGATGTGAGTAACTTTACAGTTCAGGTTTCCAGGGGCAAGTAAGCATGATTATGACACTATTTACATGAATATTCCCTCTAAATACATTAGAAAATAGTAATCTCATTCATAATTTCTTAGATTTCTATGCCAGAAGGAACCATTGTGATCATTTAGTCCAGTGGTTCCCAACCTTTTCGGCTCAAAGGCCACAAATATCATTTTTACAGCCATGAAGGACCATCAATCTATCAACTCATAAAAATATATTGCTCCCCTCCCTCTGGCTCCAGCAGGGACCCCGGCACCTATGGACCCAAGCAGAGCATTTTGCTGTGCTCCCAACAACAGCCAGTGGTAGGGGAGCACTGATCACACATCCTCTTCTTGGCTGTAGCAAGGAGCCTGCACCAGTATCATAGCTCGAAGGCAAAACACTCCATTTGGGTCCTTAGGCAGTGGATCCCTTCGACAACCAGCAGCAGGGAAGCAGCAGGCCACTTTGGATCCCGTGGGCCACTTTTTGCCTCTGGGCCACAAGTTAAGAAGCACTGATTTAGCCTGACATCCTGGGTAACACAGGCAATAAGAACTTCCCCAAAATAATTCCTAGAGCATATGTCTTAGAAAAAACATCCAATCTCAATTTAAAAATTGTCAAGGATGGAGAATCCATCACTATCTTTGATAAATTGTTCCAATCGTTAATTACCCTCACTGTTAAAAATGTGCCCCTTATTTCCAGTCTGATTATGTCTAGCTTCAACTTCCAGCCATGAGATAGTGTTACACCTTTCTCTGTTAGACTGAAGAGACCAATATTCAATATTTGTTTCCCATGTAAGTACTTAAAAACTGATCAAGTCACCCCTTATCCTTTCCTTTGTTTAATTAATTAGATTGAGTTCCTTGAGTCTATCGCTGTAAGACGCATTTTCTAATCCTTTAATTGTTCTTGTGCCTCTTCTCTGAATCCTCTCCAATCAACATTCTTCTTGAATTGTGGACACCAGACCTGTACAATGATATTCCAGCATCAAACCAGTGCCAAATATGGAGGTGAAATAACTTCTCTACTCCTACTAAAGATTCCCTTGTTTATGCATCTAATTATTTCATGATTAGCACTTTTGACCATATTGTTGCATCAGGTGCTTATGTTCAATAGATTATTTACCACAAGCCCCAAATCTTTTTCAGAGTCACTGCTTCCCAGAATAGAATCCCTCATCATGTAAATAGGGCCTCCATTCTTTGTTCCTTGATGTGTACATTTACATCTGGCTGAATTAATACACATATTGTTTGCTTGCACTCTGCTTACCAAGTGACCCATATCACTCTGAATCGGTGACCAGTCCTCTTCATTATTTACCACTTCCCCATTTTTGTCCAGAGTTGACTAAAATATTCAAAAGAAAGTGCATACAAAAGGGCTACAAACACAGTCAATGATCCCAAAATGGAACCCATAATCAGGTCTTCATTTCTTTCAAAATATTGTTTAACAGTTGATTTGCAAGTTGGAAAGGCTATTTTTAATTAAAAAATTCCAATCTACATCATTCCCAACTAAGGCCTAACTCTCAGTGTTTAAACAGGAACGGTAAAATTTAACCATATGATTTCCATTCACAACAATAGGTGTGGTGTAATTTGGTGAAATCCATATGAGAATTTAACCATATTGATTCCATTCAGATCAGCAGGGATGGTACACTGAAATGAGGAAAATGTAGGGGTGCAGGTGCACATTCATCATGAGTGATATAGGTGGAATAGCCCCTATTCCATAGCACATAGGAACCTATACATAGGCATATTTCAAGAAAACAAGGCACAATCGATTTGGTAGATTTGGCACTTTAATGTTGGTTAAACATAATTTCTGTATTCAGCAAGGTTCCTGTGTGAAAGAGACAATTCACCAGGCAGAAGAAAAGACTGATGGTTTTGACTTTACCTGTTCCACATTTCCTAGAGACAGCAAAATAAGTTACCCTGTAATCTTTGCTGCTATGGAAAAGGTGGCTATTCAGTTCATGGTGGATGAATGTAGGTAATAGGGTACCCACCATGAGGAAAATTTAGGGGTAAGCATATGCAAAAATTTCCTTTTACTGAAACAAAGCTATTTATTTACTAAATTGTAACAGAACGGTCCCAATCCAGGCCAAATAATCTTGACACTAACTACGGAAGCAGGGGGAAGCAGAATATAATTACGTTAGAACATAGCATAAAGAACTCCGATGGTAAAGTTCAGCCCCAAGTGTATTAAAATGACCATATGGGTTTGTAATGGAATGGGCAAAGGAGTCTTGCGTTGTATGCCATGTATAATAGCTGTGGTTCATGGGATTGGTAGTTGGATGGCAGCTGTTTCATTTCTAGGTTGTCAGGCTAGTGACAGACCTTTGTCAGCATAGCTGTTTGGTGATGGTGATGTCTGTGAAACGAGCCGATAGTCTGAGCCAGGTTCCAGAGGAGATGTCCGTATCATGCCACTGCCATGCTTGTTAGCAGTCTCAGCAGAGAGGCTGAGAAAGCAGATCCCATCCTAGCAAAAAGTTTGCCTGTAAGTGCAAAGACCCTGCCACCTCATCAACCATAAAAATATGTAAAGAAATAAAGAAGAAAGTAACAGCAGGGAGCGAAAATGCAAGAGACAACCATTCATTTTCAAATTAAAGGACTGATTTTCAAGCTATTTAAAAGCTACATCTTCATCTCGTTAAATCTAGCTGTTTCCCTGAAAAGCCTTATAATTTTCCAGGAGATGGAGGGATCAGCACTAACTTCAGGAAGTTCACTGAAGGCCTGTTCTACAATGACCTGCAAGTAATTTTAGATGTGCACACCAAAATTGTTCCTTTTCTCCACACCACACCGAAGGAATTTTCAATCCAAAAATCACTCAAAATTCATTTCTGGACCCTGAGGGCCTGACTCTCCACTGCCTTACAACTTGTATAGTTGTTTATATCTGTGCAAAGTGCACGTAAATGGCTGCCATCAGTGTAAATGACTACAGATCCTGAGCTAGCAACAATTTACATCTACTGTGCATGGACAATAATAACTGTCCAGGTGCCTGGGGTGGAAAGCAAGCCCAGGGGCCTCATTCACTGTTGCCTTTCAGTCTCTTTATGCCAGCTGGGAAGTTACAACGTAGTATGAACCCTGGCCTACGCTGCAGAGGGGATTTTGGCAGCAGTTGAAGGGAGATATGCAAGTTACTTAAAATAATTTGCATTTCTCTCTTCAAGCCTACTTACCGCAGTGTTCATAGTGGCCTTACATCGTTTCAGTGCTCTTCCAGTTGAGGGGATGGAGTTACTTGATTGTCTTCTGGATCGATCTGATGGCAGTGAATTTGCTGCCATCAGTGAAGTCAAGTCAAGTCCTGAGTCTCTGCAGCTGCTCCAGGCACGGGGGGGAGAGGGGGAAGGGATTCCAGGGCAGGGTGGAAGGGACCACAGGAGCTTTGGCCAAGACTTTCTTACACTCAGTTGATGCTGCTCCCCTGCAGAGCTGTCTAGGACCCATAGAGGTGGGACACAACATAGAGCAGCTGCATGATAGCTGTCTGCAGGTGCTTCACAGGCCCCGGCCTGTCCTGAAGAGGAGCAGTAAACTGCCTTTCCCCCATCCCTGCACTAGCACCTGTGCCAGCCGCATGTTTTCAGAATTCCCAGCTTCCTTCTGCCTGAAACACAACAGCCACACTCCAGACAACCTGCATCACAGAATAGTTGCAAAATTTACTGATGCTCTGGCAGGGCAACGTGGACAGTTCCAAGTTAGAACTGAGCCAAGGATCTAGCTTATATCTAGGAGCCAAAATAAGAACCATGATAGCGAAGCAAGCAGCAACGCCAGCGAAGAAATTAGGAAGAGAAAGCTAGCTCATTCATATTCATGTCACAGAGTGCAAGGCTAAAGCAGGACCTCCAAAAGTCATTTGATTTGGGGAACCACCAGCAGGAGCAGAAGCTGTGATGAATCGGCCGTGACCCGGGATTAGTCTGTGGCAGGAGTGACGGAGCTGCAACATTGATAGAGCCCTGGGCAGTCTGGGCAATCTGACAGAGCCGCAGAAACTGTCATATCTATGGCCCATCTCCTAGCAGCTGATCCCCAGAACCAGCAACAATCAAGTTCTCGGTCACTTGCTTCCATTTGCTCCCACTGTTGCTAGTGGTGATTAGGGCTGGAGTCTGAATTTTGCAGCTTGTCCTTATCTGCAGCCACAGATTGCTCTCATGTCCCCTTTTCACCTCCTTTTTCCATAGAATGAACATGTCCTGTTGTCCTAGCCCTCCCCCAGCTCCGTATCTTCCAAATCTTTTAACACTTTGATTGCTTTCCAAACTACCCCAAGTTTATTGAATGTGTTTAATTATTTATTTATGCAAATTAAGTGCATTGTGGGTGGCTCAATCCACTCTAATTTCTGTACCCATACAAGGCAAACAAGACTCTTTCTACAATATTGTGTAAACAAGAGTCTTACTCAAATGTGGAGAAACATGGGGAGAGCAAGCAATACAGAGGGTGTAGAGTAAGCCAAATAATTAGAGCCTGGCAAATACACAGATATCCGCATTATATCCACTGATATCCGCATCTGCAGATACAGTGCGGATATCCGCAGACCATTTCTTGCAGATGCAGATCGGATACGGATCCACATATCTGTATCTGCGCAGGGCTCTACAAATAATGCAGCCTTGAACAAGAAGCAAACCTGTTAAGAACATCACACCTAGCAATTACACTTGATCCCGTCTTCTGTCATACACCCTCCCACTCCAATGTCAGTCATGTCAGAGTCATGGCATCAGGCTGTATTGCCAAGGAGTGAAGCACGGCAGGATCAACTGCGCCTAGGAATTGTTGACTATACAGCGGATTCTGCAGGAGACTTGCCAGTTTGCATTTGAAACAATCTACAGGCAGCCTTTGCTTACATCCCACTGGAGCTTTTGAAAAATTTGCTTTGTAAACAGCATCAGGCAAAATAATAGATGCAGGACCGGATACATTTGGTGGAATAGAGCAATAATTACAGGCCTCGCACTTTCCCACTCTCCTTTACCTCATTTGCCACATTGAATGATCTAGCACATAGGGGTTGGCATGGCTGAGTTACGTGACCTGTTGAGACATTCAAGAAGAAAAGAGTTTTTTAAAAATGGGGGACGGGTGTTACTATTACCATTACCGTATTTCATCTATTCTAATGGCTTGACCTTTCTTATTGACATCAATGACAAACGTCCTGTTGACTTAAATGGGGCATGATCAGGCCATTAGTGCCTGAACAGGGAGAGTTAAAGGAAGTGGGTGCAGTGGGTGGGAGTAGCCCAGCCCCGGATCCCATTAGAAACAGGAAGAGGGCTCCCTCACCTCACCTTGCTTCAAGGGAGCAGTGTCTTGCCCACAGTCTGTCCCCCCCACCATACACACACACACCTTATCTGCCATGGTAAGAGTTCCCATTCTCTCAGTGTGCTTTGCTATTGCTGACCAAAATATCTTGACAATGCAGAGAGGCCTTTGAAAGCGGATTTCACGGTAATGAAGGACTAGCAAAATGGACCTCAGCCTGTAACATAGCTAGACAGACCTGGGCATGGCCAGCGGAGAGAGGGAGCCAAAGCCTACTGTATATCAGTTATTTTCAGCAGCGGGCAGTCCTGAGCGGACTCTTCAGCAGGGGATGTATCCTAGAGCAGAACACACTGGTGCTCTAGTTTGTGACCAGCAGCCCCAGATTTCCAGGAGAAAACTGGTACGATGTTATCATAGATCACTTACACTGCCCCAGGCTTAGCTCAGCCACAGCTGAGAATCAGGGCCTTGCACTTCTATCGCCCTTTTCATGTCATGTGCTCAGTCACTAAATAAGCCTCACAAACACCGTTTTGAGAGAGATAAGGTGTAGCACATTTTACAGATGGGCAAACTGAGGCACGGTGAGACTGAGAGACTCACCTAAGGACACACAGTGAGTCAGTGGCAAAGCAATTCTCAGACTCTGCTTTGACCACAAACAGTACAGCCTACGCAATGTAGCACATTCATAGGCCTGACCTGTAAGGCAGACCTAGAAACTAGAAAAATAACTGGTGTGTCTATTGATCCTGTGGTGATTTAGGGGGGGAAATGCTGATCACCTCTTTGTCTGGAATAATCTAAAGCAGCTCACACACTGCATATCTTACATTGTCACAGCCCCAATCAAAATATAGGTTGATCATTATTCCAAATAGGGACATTAAACACAACACTTTCCTATTAGCTACATCGCAACTCACCAGCACCATATGACCCTTGACATTAAAACTGAAAGCATCTGACCCCATGAGAGGGAATAATTGCCACACTAGAAAAGCAAAGCTGATTTCCTTTGAAAAATTGTGAAATTGCCATTGACAGCAGCACTGTTGTACAATTTGCATGCCAGTTAATCCTTATAATTTTAGCAAAGTATTTCAGCAGTACTACATGATTAGGAAAAGTATGTGCTACGTGACCTTGCATACATGATTTACCCATAGAATCAGGAGAAATCTATAACTCTGCCCCCTTTTGTCGTTGTTGCTGTTTTTGCAAGAAAGAACTTACTATGGGTGTGTAATTATGGTAATTGAAGGCCTGAGTTAAATCAGATGGGTGAAGAATAATTGTTTGCTATCTATCATTCAAAGTGGTCCAGTACCGCATGTGCCTAGGTCACAGAGAGAACAGGTGGAAGGAGTCTCATAAATTTTTAAGAGAAAGATCTATTTTATTAAAGTCAAAAGCTATGTCTACACTAGCAATTTAGGTCGACTTAAGGACCCTTAAGTTGACCTAAATTACTCCTTGTTTACACCAGACTTTCATTAACTCGACTTAAGAAATTCCTTAAGTCGACTCCGTAAGGCAACTTAAGGACGGTGTGGACGGGGAGTAACCCTTAAGTCGACTTTATTAGGTCGACTTAAGGCCGGTTAGGTCGACTTAAAGTGGACTAAGTCGACTTAGTCCACTTTGTTAAGTCGACTTAATAAGGTCAGCTTTAAATTGACTTAAAGTTGACCTTATTAAATCGACTTAACAACGTCAGCCTAACTTTTTCTAGTGTAGACATAGCCAAAGATATTCTGGTCCAATTGCTTCTAAACTTTTAGTGCTTCAAATGTAAGGCTCAGGAGGGAAGATATAAGAGTTTGGTTCTTGCTGGTGAACAAATACATATTGTGAATCTAATAAAAGGCTCTTATCATGCCATGGGAAAAAAACTTACAATTGTAAAAACAAAATCCAGCTTTTAGAGCAGACAATGCCTCCTAGAAAATATTCAGTTTGGAAACCATTAGGGCACTAGATCATCTAGTTCTGGGATTCCAACTTGCAGTAGGTTTCAGCACTAGAAATGATTGTTCAAAAATAGAAGGCTCAGATTCACCTGATGGGGTGCAAATTGCACTCCTCTGCATCTCTTCTGAAGGGTAGATTTCCTTTCAGAAGGGGGCAGTTGTTGAACCACTCCACTCCCATGGCAATTAATTGGGGATAATAGCTGTAAACTTCACCGGGGGATCTGCAGAAGCTCACACAGAGGAAGAGTTCTTATTTACGGGGCTGTTGTAGCCCTGATGGTCCCAGTATATTAGAGAGACACAGTGGGTGAGGTAATCCAATAAAAGATATTACCTCAGCCACTTTGGATCTTGAAGCTTCCTTGGACAGATACTGACCGCTGCACTCTGTCCCTTCCTGGACCAGCCCCAACTACTTCCAGCTGCACTGTCTAGCGGAGCAGAGTGACTTACTGCCTCTGGTGCCTGCAGGGATGAATCAAGCACAGGCTCTGGAAGCTTACCACCCACCAGAGATTATAATACACTGCTTTCTGACATCTTAATCATCGGTACAGCCGCCCAATGTGACACTCCTGAGGGAGAGTTATGGTTTTGCTTGGGGAATAAACACTCCTGAACATTGGATTTGGATTCAGAGCCAGGTCAGACCTTCCCAAAAGTGCAAGGTGCTTGCATTCAGCCTATGCTAGAGAAAACTTTGAGTTCAGTCCTAAACATGGGATGGGGAGGTTCGGATCAGGATGAAATTCTCATCCGACTGAAGTCAATGGGAATTGTGCCTGATTTTTACACAGCTAGGATTTTTCCCAAGGTGTTTTGGTTCAGGTCCATCACTGAACCTTCGTTTCAGACTAACGTTCAGTGACAGCTGGAGATCAAAATTCTAGTACTTTAAATTCCACTCTCTGCTCATTAGGGACACAATCATTTTTCCAATGAAATCAACAGCTATTTTGTCATTGACTTAAATGGCAGCAGGCCCGGGCCCTAATTAAGGACACTTATGAATCCTTCATTGTTTGGCCAACAACCTAGTCAATAAAATTCTATTTCAACCTAGCCCCTTACTGCAAAGTTCCCTACATATCTGTTGGGACTGCAGCTGAGGTCCCCAGGTATGTTGCCTGCAGTAAATCCTGCATAGAATGATGATAAAGGCCCATTTCATTTGCTGTGTTTTAAAAGACTTATGTCTGTGAGTTAGGCAGTGAGGCCTCTATAGTGGAGACCCCAAACGTCCTATGGACTAAGAACAGGAGTAAAATCTCAAGAAAATATAGACAAAAGTGATTCAGGGTTATTGCTGATGAAAAATTTTTAACAGACAGGAGCACAATTCATTCCAGTCAACGTGGTTTTATGGAAATAGTTCTTGACAAACAAACCAGATTTCATTCTTTGATGAGATGACAGGTCTGTCTGATAAAGGTAACTGCCTAGAGGTAATATGCTCAGACTTTTCTAAAACATTTGACTTAGTCCCGCATGACATTCTGATTAAATATTATCATCATGCAATATCAATAGAGCACACATTAAATAGATTAAGAACTGACTAGCTGACAAAGCTCTAATAGTAGTTTGTCGGTAAGGAATAATCATAAAATGGCAGCGTTTCAGCAGGGTTCAGTTCTAGGTCTGATGCTATTCATGGTTATCAATGATCCAGAAGTAAATATAAAATCATTTCTGATAAAGTTAATGGCTAAGACAAAGATTGATAGAATGGTAAATAATGATGCCCATTGGGCAGTCAAACAGAGTGGTCTGGATCAGCTGGTAACCGGAGCACTTTCCCACAAAATGTATTTCTATACAGCCAAATGCAGAATTACGCAGCTCGGAACAAGGCAAACAGACCATATTTACAGACTGGAGGACTGTATCCTAGAAAAAACAGTGTTTCTGAAAAAGATTTAGAGGTCATAGTAGACAAGACACATGAGCTCCCTCTACAATGTTGTGCCAAAAATATAGCTAATGTGATCCTTGGATGTATATTAGGGAGTAATAAGTAGGAAGGTGATTAGGTATTTTACCTCTCTGCATGTGGCATTGAAAAGATGAATACTGGAATTCTGTATCCTGTTCTAGTGTGCACATTTTAAAGAGATATTGAAAAATTAGAAAAGGTAAAGGGAGTCTCAAAAACAAGTCAAGATCTGGAGAAGATGCCTTAGAGTTTAATCGATTTATCTTATCAAAAGGAAGCTTGAAAGATGACTCGATTATAATGTGTAATTATTTTCACTGGGAGAAAATACTCTACAAAATGGCTCTTTAATGTAACAGAAAAGGTACACAAGAATCAACAGTTGGAAACCACACAAATTAGAAATTAGGCATTCATTTTTAACAGTGAGGATTGTTTACCACTAGAACAAACTGCTGAGGGAAATGGTGGATTCCCCAGCTCTTGATGTCTTCAGATCAAGGCTGGATGCCGTTCTGGAAGATATGCTGTAGCCCAGTAGGTCTCAGCCTATTTACCATTGAGAGACATGTATGCAGCTCTCTGTGTTATGTGGGCTGCATCCACACAACATTCATACTACCCATATGGTCCTGAGGCTGTCACATGGATCACAGCTGTGTGCTGACTGGGCCACAAGTTGAGAATTACTGTTGTAGCCAAACACAAGTTATTGGGCTCAATACAGGGGTAACGAGGGACATTCTATGATCTGAGATATACAGGAGGTCTGACTAGATCAGTGGTTCTGCATCAGGACACAGTACGGTGTCACCACACAGCAGTAAGTGTCACGGAGAGCTGGGGAGATGGCTGGATTTGGCCGTGGGGGAGTGGGCTGGTGTGTCCTGGAGAGTTGCAATATGCTGCCACGTGTGTCACGACCCACGAAAGGCTGAGAACCACTGGACTAGATGATCTAGTGGCCTCTTCTGTCATTAAACTCTATGCACAGAGACAATACAATAGTGGAGTTAAATGGTTTTGAAAAACAGATGGGAACTTTACATAGTTTCACAAGCCAAAAGTGAGAACAGATCAAGTGTATACCTTCCAACAGCTTTACATTTGATGTATGTTCACAGTTGGTTTAGCCAAGTTACAGAAGACACCGCTGTTAGAAAAATAGATATCTGCAATGCTTCCTAAGATATCAGCCTCCTCCACTGCCAGCAACTAGTTTCCAGTTGGATTGTTAAAGCATGTACAATCGTATCTATATACAGATTATCTAATAATCAGGTTACAGGAAGCAGAAGAGTGTTACTTGTGGAACTAGAAATTCAGCACGCTGGGTTCTTCTTATTCCAACTCAATAAAAATGTTCAAACAGGGATAGATTTCAAAGACCACTAGAGACAATGGAAGCCAGTTTCAGTGTGCTGTGGATCAGGCAGAAAATGTTCTCCATTTGTGCTCATAAACACCAATGCACACACTTCTTATACTGCCCATGCTGTCAGTAGACTAGGCATATCAATTGTCTGCACAGGTGTTAGTGCTCGAAAGGCACACCATGGTGTACTGCCTGCATATTTTGGAGGCCAATTTGAGGCCCATTAGAAATTTTGGCCTAGAAATTTCCAGCACTGTCCCTGACAAATTGTCAGCAGTTATAAGTGGTAATTCCAAATTTGAATATTCCAAGGCCAGCTGAAATGTATCCCCTTCTGAGTCAGTCCCTGCTTTGGGCTTCAGGCAGGGTTATAGGCCAAGACATGGAGCTGAAAATGATATTTATGATAATGATGTCAACCTCAATGTCATCAAAACACTTTAAAAAGAGTTGTTTTATTACATTCTCATTCTGAAAAAATAATATATATCACATTCCTTTGAGAGGAAGGAAATGAAGTTTGTATTCACTTTGACAATACACCCACACCCAACCCCAGCAAGTATAAATTCTGGAGAAATTCTATAAGATAAATAATAAAAATCCAACTATCGTTGTTAGAAAATTATGCAAACTGGTTCACATTTCACTGCTGGCCATAATTAAGTCTGCCCAAGTTGCTTATCGACTCCTACTCTATAATAATAATCCAGTACTTGAATTGTACTGTTCTTCAAAGCACTTTATCAGGCAGGCGGCTCAGCTAATGTAAGTCAACACAGTTCCTCTACCTTCAATGAAACTACATTGACTGACATTGCAAAACCACACTGGGAAATTTCAAAGGGTGTCAGAGGAGACTTCCAGTCAGAATTTAAAGCAATGGGGAGCTTTCTGGTCTCTGTGACCCAGGAGCAGTGGAACTCCACGTCGTGATTGGCATGGTCATTGTTTAGGGATCAGAGCATTGTTGCTAGAAGGGGCTGTTGCTGAAGGATTGTCTTGGCCAGCACACGTCATGTAGCATCCACGCCGGCACTCTGCCGCTGGAAATATATTGGCTGAGGAATTGTACCACCGGGGAGTTGGTTTTATTCTGGAGACAGAAAGTCTGGCAGGAAACAAATTTGGGTGCAAGGCCTTGGTGACAAAAGGCAACTTCTGTCACCAAAATGTTGTAGTTAGACCAGGCCTGAGGATCTCACTCATTAGCCAAGCTTCTTTTGACACTAAGGACATTTTCTAAAAATTTCCCCCCACTGTAAACCCTGTTTCTGTTTCACTGGTGTTAGCAAGATTGGATTTGAATCAATGGGTTCCCTACTCAGGACATTCTTAACACCACATCATGAAGCTCTTCTCAGAACCAAGTCTGACACTGTTAAAAATGTTAGTCTGTCTATACTAGGGCTCCCACAAGTGGCGCTGAAACCACACTAGCAATGGTGGGGAATTTTTAGACAGTGTCACTAGCACAGACAAAGTCAAGTTTATCCGTTCAGGTCTCCTGTGATGTAGCTTAAAAAGATTGCTCTGCCCATTTTTACAGATGGGAAAGTAAGCCAGAGAAGTTTAGCAATTTGCCCAAGGCCAAAGATGATCAGTATCAAAGGAAGCCCTCTACAGTTTCTGGATCCCAGCTTGATGCTCAGATCACTACAGTCTAAATCCAGGAAAGCACCTGTACTCATTGGGAGTACTTACGCATCTACTTAAATGTAATCATATGCTTATGCCCCACTGTTCCTCAATGAGGACTTTATATTTTGCATTATATCCTTTTGTTAGCTCCTTCCCTCAACATGAATACTGTATTTCCATCAACTTAATACTTTCTTTTTAAAATGTCTAAAGAGCTGTCATCTCAAAATAATTCCTTTTTGGGGAAATATAGCCCAATGTACAGACTCAGACCAACTACAGAGGAGGAATCACTTCCCCATTTCCGAAATGCAGCCATCTCTGGGGCAGAAAGTGGCACCTCTTTCATTGTTCACAGCAACACGCTACACAGAAAGTAAAGAAAAACACCCGAAATATGCAACAAGTTGAATTTAATGGCAGAATGTAGGACATGGTCCAGGACTTAGGATGAATATTCATACCCAGTTTTATATCTCAATCAAAAGATTGATCTTG
The DNA here is from genome assembly GCA_007922175.1 of Pelusios castaneus. Classification (NCBI taxonomy): domain Eukaryota; kingdom Metazoa; phylum Chordata; order Testudines; family Pelomedusidae; genus Pelusios; species Pelusios castaneus. The sequence continues at coordinate 17,926,404 of ML685771.1, forward strand.
AATACCATCATCTGGACTTAATTTCAAGTGTTTCTTTAGTAGATTTCATCTTCATTTAAGTGCATAAAAATGAAAGTGAAATGAAAGTATTTTTGTAACACTGTAAAACTTTAAGTGCCCACTTAATATTCAGCATTCCTTTATACTCTTTTCTCTCCTCTCTCCCACATCCTTGAGCCAAATGATGAGGGGGTTTTTATTGAGTAATTCCAGGCTGTGTTCGAGTCTTACTTTTGTATGTGATTTAAGTAGTATAGCCCCTCTGTTAATTAGGAATTTCTTTACTTTGATGGTACAATGTACTGCTTGCTACATGTATTGCATTTATTTTCTCAAATAACAATAAAAAGACAAAAGAGACCAAAATGAAAATTTCAGAAGTCAAGACAAATGACATTTTGAACGCATCTAAAAAAAAGCAATGATTTTGCATTTGATAATGATCTTGCATTTATAACACAAAAGTTTATGGGAGCAAACAGACAGTCTCCAACAGTGTGTAAAAGTAATTTAGCAATACAGGAGGGATCCATTGAAGAGAATTTACTGTAAATGAGTTTGTTGCCTTGGTGTTCACAGGGGAAATGGGAGGCTGAGACTAGAGACAGGAATATGTGTTCTGCAAGGAAAAAAAATCACAAGAAATATGGAAGGAGCACATATCTCAGCAAAGAAATGAGATTATGATGAAATGAGAGTTACTGAAGATTAGATAAGACCCCCAAGGTCATTTCCAATGTCAGGAAGAGACAGCAAAGGAACCTAAAATATAAAGACACAGAAAAAATGTTTGGTCAGTAATACATAATATATTCCTGGTTGGTTCTTTTCATGGCCATGTTGGAGACCTGGCTTTGATTCTCAGTGCTTACGTCTTGCTCTGGACAATCACCCTTTAAGGTCACACCCTAGCGACCACCACAGATATAAGCAGAAGCAACTGGGGATTAAACTAAATATGGATCAGCTTTTTGATTGGTCCAGGAGCTAATATAGAATCTCCATTTTCAGAGGGGTAGATGTGTTAGTCTATTTCAGCAAAACAAACAAGGAGTTCTGTGGCACTTTTAAAGACTAACACATTCATTTATCACATTAGCTTTTGTGGGCACAGTCCCACTCTGTTCAATGAATGAAAAAAGATGAAGTGCAATTGTGCCCACGCAACAAATAAATTTGTTAGTCTTTAAAAGTGCCACAGAACTCCTTTTTTGTTTAGAAGCTCCACTGAATTCAATGAGGATCTGGTCCTAGAAGATGAATCTCTTTCCACAGTGTTTTGAAGCAATTTTAATTTCAAATTTTCAGAGGGGTAGTCGTGTTCCTTCGTGTACAGCAAAAACAACGAGAGTCCTGTGGCACCTTCTAGACTAACAGATTTTCTTCGGCATAAGCTTTC
>ML685771.1:17928202-17958401 GCA_007922175.1 Pelusios castaneus
CAAAAAGGGAGCCGCTGCTTCCTTCTGGCCAGGACCATTCAAATCCCAGCCAGAAGGGAGCCCCACGGTCCCTCCTAGCCGGGACCGAGCAGTCGCAGCCAGGGTGAAGGGTGGGAGACCTGCGCTCCAGCTGCCGAGCAGCCAGCAGCTGGAGCATGGGTCTCCCGCTCTCCCTCCTGGCCGGGACCACTTGGTCCCAGCTAGGAGGGAGCATGGGGCTCCCTTCTCTCCGGGACCACTCGGGTCCCGGCTAGGAGGGAGCGCGGGTAAAAGTCGACCTAAATTCCCCATAGCCAAAGTGAGGAGGCAAGGCCCAAATCAAGCAAGGGTTGAAGCCAGGAGTTTGAGAGAAGGAATGTTGATAGCACCTATAGGAGCACGTTAGTGTTACCTAAACACGTCCTACGATGTCCCTTGGGTTTATAATAGGGAGGGAGCCAAGCAGGAGCCATGAGGCTGCAGTGAGACCCTTTTGAGGCTGGACTTCCCACAGCTGGTTACTGCTACTGCTGTGGGGCTGCATGTGTTCTAGACCTGCTGGGCCTTACACACATGTATAGACCGCTCTGTCACAATATCTCTGAAAAAGGTACGCTCTTAACTTGTCTTAATTAATTCAAGGTAAAATCTTAGTTCAGACAAGCAGTCTGCAGTTTTCACATGAGTTTAGCAGGTCAAGTTACAGCCTGCATGGAAGTATCTAGACTTTAACTTTCCCTGTTAGTTTCTGTGAGAGCTACAGCTTGCCTTGTGTTCACTAGGATTTTACCACATACGTTAGTTAACCCGAAGACAAGGGCCTATAGAGACACATCACATTTAACCCAGTTGTTACACAAAGAAATCATCACCACCTCTGTACTGCCAGGGCAAGGAGCCTATTTTAACAATCTGCCCTCAAGAGACTAATAGAAAAAGAAAGATTTTCATGGGGGGGAATGGTATTTGACAGACAGATCACTCTCTTGCTAGTCTGTTGTCCCCCATGACTGAGGAGGTGAAGCCTAGGCCCCCCCTTTTCTGGCTTCACTGTCTCAGAACACCCTGGTTTATGGATGATCTGTGGCAAATGAAAAAAGAGGGAAAAGGCTTGGAGTGCCAGCGGCAGAAACTTATGCTGCGGCTGATTGGTGGCAGCATAAAGATTTTTTTAATCTCTTATGCTGTAGTTGAGTGTCAGGAAAGGAAAAAAAAATCCCTTTAGCATCACATATGCAAAATCTTGCACAGCAGATTTGTTATGGGTGCTTGATGGTCTCGTAAATTCAGGCGGTCTCAGCTCAGTAGCTATTCTGAGTCCCTTCAGTTGTGAGGAAATTGTTATTTTGCAGACAAAATCAATCAGGCTAGGGATGGGCTTTCTGCTCCCATGGTAGCGGAGAAAGGGCTTGAGGGAATGAAGGTCTGTCTTCTCTGCAAGAGGCTGAGCCAATGATTTTCCCTGAGGTACTAAAGGTGGTGAAAGAAATGTTCCCACAAACTGTGATTTTGATCCACCTCCTTCTAGGCTGGTGAACGCCAGTGAGGATGTAATAAGCCCCTTCCTGAGGAAGGCTGTCAAAGCCTCTCAGGAATGGCAGGTGAGCTATAGCTTTGAAAGAAGTCTTTGCTTGACACTGACAGCCAATCTAATTATCACCACTATCACAACTTCTCTTTTTGTGGAGAGACAAATCTCATGATATCTTTGATCTTTGTCAAGCTGGAAAGTCACCCAGGAAGTCTTTGGCAGAACTGGAAATTGACCTAGATCTTCTAAAACCCAGTCCAGGGCCTTAACCACTAAACCATCCTTCCTCTCAGCTTAGGGGAAACAGATCTGACTCCTTCCACTCGATGTACACACAGGACTATAAACATGCCCAGTCAGTAACTGTATGTGAAGTAGGCAGGCAAGATGGTTTCATGGTACATACATAGCCCAAAATCACTGTTCTGTTCAAAAAACATTTCCTAAAGAAACATGTGCTTGTTACTTATTTTGCTGGCATTTTAATTCCAGACTCCCCTGCAGAAGGTCTCTGTGTGGCAGCTGTTCCTCGGTGCTCTCACTATAAACATTATTTAAGTTTTGCTGGAAAAAAAATAAAAATTTAAAAAAATTAATAGGTGCAAAATGTAATTGTTTATACAATTAGTTAGATTTTATTGAAGACCATTTTGCAAGGAGGCAAAATGCCCATCAGTGCACACACTCCAAAGGGAATAATTTAAAAACATGTTCTCATTCAAAATTCTATGTTTATCTTTCAAAATGTTCTGAAAATGCTTCCATTTCTCTTTTTCCTTTCCCTTCCCCATACACCTGCCCCTCATCCCCATATTTGCAGCTTATTGAACAAAGTGTTCCTGCCTGTCCATTCAGCTTCAGTGGATAATCTGAAGCCTTTATTATTCAGTGTTACACTCACACAGGTTTTCTGCCCTTGGTATTAAAGCCCAAGGGAAAGCCACACTGCAGCTTTGCATTTCTATAACTATCTAACCAATTATAACACACAATACAAGAACCAAGGGTCACCCAATGAAATTAACAAGTTGAAAAGAAATGTACGGAAATACTTTTTCACACAATGCACAGTCAATTTCTTGCCAAGGGATGTTGTGAAGGCCAAATATATAACTGGATTAAAAAAAGACATTGTTAGTTCATGGAAGATAGCCTTATCAGTGACTATTGGCCACAATGGTCAGAGAGGCAATCCTAGGCTCGAGATGTCCCAAAACCTCTGACTGTCAGAAAGTGGAACAAGACAAGATGGGAGGGATCACTTGATAGTTGCTCTGGTTCTGCTCATTTCCTCTGAAGCATCTAGCATTGCACACCATCAGACAACGGGATCCTGGGCTAGATGAGCCATTGATCTGATGCAGTATGGCCATTCTTATATACAACTTCCTCAGAAAGCTTCCATTCCTCTCTACAACCACATCAAGCTTCAAACCTGGGAAATCTCACTCTGAGCGTTGCTGCTTGGCTAATGAGCTTCATGACTCAGAGAACGAATCAGGGCGCAAATGGAAGGACCAATCAGCAGTGTTCAGTTCATAGGATGATCCATTTGATCTGATTCCCTTCTCTCCCTTCTGCCTTCCTCTGCACCTTGGACATGCTGCTCAGCCACTTACTTCGTTTGTCCTGTGGACATACTGCCTGGCTACCCAATTCCCTTCTTCTCCAGCCACAGAGTGGTGGCTGCTGGGAAGCTGGGTCTCAAAGCAGCTCCAAGTGCCGGCCAGGAAGCACAGACACAGGATGCTGCATGTGCTGCAGTGAAGGTTCTAGTCTGAGATACTTAGTAATAACTGTGATTTCTGTGATACTATTGATCATACATATTATTTTATTTGCATGACTGCTAAATAACCATATTACTAAGCTATAGTATAATATTTTTACTATCAAAACCGTGCCCACCCTGAGTTTCCTGGGGTTGCACAGGCAGCCAGAGCGAAAATTCATTTTCAAACCACAGTATCTAAGCAGTATCTAAGCAGTATCTCTTACTAGGGAAAAAGCAAACTGTTTCTGCCATTCACCTGTTAGGCTAGCATGAGAGAAACAGCTGAGCTATGTCCTGGCCCTCTATGACTCTCTCCAGCTTCTCTTAGCCCATTCTTTTCTTTGCTCTAAACACCCCTGACTGAGTACCTCTCTTCTTTGGACCATTCTGCTATTCTTCTCTTCCCCAGCCTCTTTCACACTCAACTTCTCCTGACGTACCTACTGAGCTCTCCCAATCCTCCTGTTCTCCTCTGATCCATTTCTCCACAAGCAATTTTAGGCTTCCTCAGCTATCATGGTTTCTTGCACTGCTATTTTGCCACTCTTTGTCTCAACTAATTTAGGTCCCTTCTTACCTTAGGGTTGGCCTCATTCCCCAAGCAGGTCCTAAGGACTGAAACAGATGCATGAACACTAGTGTCAAAAGAGAGAGGGGCTACCCGTGCAGGGTGAGTACTGTCTGACTCCAGCACTGGCAATCTAACTTGCCACCTACCTGTTCATTCCCCTAGTAGCCCACTCTCTATGGCAAAGATTCCCCTTTTCTGACAGCTCCACTAGTTCTTCTTCCTTAAGGCCCATACCAAAGGGATGGAAGATTTCCCCTTCCTCTGGCTATCCTTCCCTGGCCGTTCTAGAATAGGAGGAAGAGAAAATTCCCCTCATTTCCCTATTCACCATGTGAAAAAGCAGTGATGGTCAGATAGGTCTCAGCCCCTTCTCCTCTGACTCACACTGATGCTTTCCCGGATTTTTTTTTTTTGTTCCTGTAAAAGGATATCACATACGAAATTTGCACTCAACACACAACAAATCCCAGGTAGCTCTGAGCAAAGGCAATTTGCCTTTTGCTAGGTAAATACAGTCAGATTTGATTCTTCTGACTTCTGGGAGTTTACAGTAAGAGATTTCAAACTTTAAAAACTTGGGTTCCTATTGCAAATCTGGAGCCTAGCAAGTTATTGTAGTTCTGAGACATTCTGAGATCTAATATACTCACATCAGTGCCTGATGAATTCATCCTATGCATTAGTGCAAAAGGATGCTCACGTTTGCCAATGACAGTTGCCACTTCTCTTGCTGTTCTGCAAGAACGGTTCTGAATTCTCTTAACGGCTTTGAAGCGTCTCTCAGATTTTCATACGTCCTTTTAGCGTGCCCTTGGGATCTGGTGTGTGTTGACTATTTCTCTCCAATTCTCCTGACACACTAACAACTAAAGCTGCTGTTGGAGATATAAGCTCTAGTTCCCTTCTTACTAAGCCCACCACTGAGACAGGGACACCCTCCCCCATGGCATATTCTTTTGCCTTTTTCCCACATGACTCTGTCCCTTCAGTCCAAAAAAATCTAAGGCTCCTGTTAGGAGATAGTTATCATCTGTCTGCCATATTTGCAACTATAAATCCATCCATCCCACTCTAGATAACAGCTACCTTTTTGGCTTGTTGATGTTGCTTATAGACGAACCAAATGCACCTATGGTTATAGATGCTTTCCAGTCGTTTGCACTTTCAGATTCTCATGCTATAGCCCAAGAGAGCACTCTTTGTTTTGAAAACACAGCAGCGGATTAATGGTAAAGCTGTCTCCTTGAACTGATCTTAGGTTTGTAATAGTTTGTTTTCACAAAGCCTACATTTTCAATTCATTCCTAGAGTACTGCATTATACACAGAGCTGAGAGCCAGATTCAGACCTGGTGCAAGCCACTGACTTTAATGGGTTCACAGCAGGGAGGACATTAACACAATTTCTTCAGAAGCCCAAATAAACATTTGGATCCATTGTGTTGACCTGTTCCATAATATTAGGAATATTTCTATATTTTTAATGTACTAAGAGCAGGCTTATGCCAAAAAAAGTGGCAGAATGGACAGCAATTTACTATTAGTAGCTCTGCTATAAAGTGATTGCAGCATCACATCACATCATTACCACTTTCTCATCACATTTTCAATTAATAAATGCTTAGGTATAAAATACTACTCACAGCTATAGTAGGAGTCTACAAATTTCAATAAGATTTAAATTCTGCTTTGTTCTAAAGGGAGAATAATTTTCATCTCTCTAAGGAATGGATAATTTCTGGGTAATGCTCTTCCCTATTGGAAATCCAGCAAGTACATAAATTCATAGCTTCATAGATTCCAAGGCCAGAAGGCAGCAGCTTGATTATCTAGTCTGCCTTCCTGTATAACACAAGCCATAGAACTTCCCCAGGATAATTCCTAGAGCAGATCTTTTAAAAAAACGTCAAATCTTGATTTAAAAGTTGTCAGTCATGAAAAATTCGTCCCAAATGATAGTAATTGTTCCAATGGTTAATCACTCTCACCTGTAAAAATTTAGGCTTTATCTCCAATCTGAATTTATCTAGCTCCAATTTCCAGCCATTGGATCATATTAGGCCTTTCTCTGCTAAATTGAATATCAGATATTTATTCCTCACATAAGTTATGTCTACACTAGGAAAAGTTAGGTCAACTTTGTTAAGTCAACTTAACAAAGTGGTTACCCTTAACTGGGACTTAGTAAGTCGACCTAACTTCCCTTAGGTCGACCTAAGAAAGTGGACTTACGCGTCCACACTGGCCTTAGGTCGACCTAAGGAAAGCTTAGGTTGACCTACGCAGGGTTAGTTTGAATACCCAGCGGTTCTTATTAAGTCGACCTAAGCTTTCATTAGGTCGACTTAAGGATTTTCTTAAATCAACCTATTTAAAGCCTAGTGTGGACAGGGCTTAAGTTAGGTCGACTTAAGCCTCCGTAAGTCGACCTAATTTACCAGTGTAGACATAGCCATAGGTACTTACAGACTGTAATCAAGTCATCCCTTAACCTTCTTTTTGGTAAGCTAAAAGATTGAGCTCTTTGTCTATGTCTACATTGGCAATTTAAATCAACTTGAGGAGGCTTAAATCAACTTAAATTAAGCCATGTCCACACCTTGCTGTCATTAAGTCGACTTAATAACTACTGGTCTTCAGGTTGACTTAACTCTTAAGTCGAATGGTTAAGTCGACCTAAAGATGGCGTGGCCACCCTAGGTTGACTTATTAAATCAATCTAGGGCATGGTCCCAGGGAGAAGGGAGCCGCGCCTCCTTTCTCCCTGGGACCACACAGGTCCTGGCAAGAAGGGAGCTGGGACTCATTTCTCCCCGGGACCCGTGCAGGTCCCAGCGAGAAGGGAACCAGGGCTTCTTTCTCCCTGGGACCCGCGCGGGTCCTGGTAAGAAGGGAGCCAGGGGTTCCCTCTGCCCGGGACCCGTGAGGTTCAGCTGGAGCTCTGGCAGCTTCCTTCTTGCCCAGACCCACGGGGGTGCGGGGAGAAGGAATCCTATGCTCCCTTCTCCCCAGGACTGGCATGGGGGTCCCAGCAAGAAGGGATACCTGGTTCCAACCTGTGGCTCCCTTCTGCCAGGAAGCTGCGGGTCCCAGTGAGAAAGGAACCGTGGCTCCCTCTTTGCCGGGACCAGCATGGGTCCCGGGGAGAGAGGAGCCTGGCTCCCTTCTTGCTAGGATCCCGGCTTCCTGGGGAAGGGACACGTGGGTCCCTTCTCAGTGGGGAGCCACAAAGCCTCATCTACACTTGAAAAGTTAAGTCAACTTGTTAACAGAGTCGACTTAACTTTTCAAGTGTAGACATAGCCTTTGAGTCTATCCTTTAATTGCTCTCATGACTTTTCTCTGAACACTTTCCAATCTATCAACATTCTTCTTGAACGGTGGACACCTGACCTGGATACTGTACTATAGCAGTGATTGGACCAGTGTCAAATACAGAGTTAAAATAACCTCTATTCCTATGCAAAAGTCCCCTACTTATGCATCCAAGCATTACATTAGCCCTTTTGGCCATAGTGTAGCTCTGTGAGCTCAAATTTAGCACATTATCCACCATGACCCCACATGCTTCCATGGGTCAAGTCCCCCATTGTTTAAGTACAGCCTAAAATTTTTGTTCCTAGATTTATAATTCGCAGTATTAAAACACAACTGGGTGTAAGCAAACAACATAGCAAGTGATCAAGATTGCTCTGTGTTAGTGACCTGAATTATTTAAACAGCATTTGCTGTTTCTCAGTTTAATTTGATGTGTTTTACCCATGAAATCAGGGTGGTTCTGATGTCATAAAGAATCTTTATGACCACAAACACATTTTATTAATGTCTTAAAATAAAATTTCTAACCCAAAATACCAGGGAGTGTTAAATCAGGTACTAGCAATATTTCTCTGTGTAGGGGTGAAATGAGTTCACGTGTATAAGTGTAGAGGTACAAATGTCATATGACAGGAGAATAGCACGTAGGCAAATTTTCTGGAATTACAGGGAATGCAGTTCTACAAAATGTGACACCAACTGCTAAACTTAACAATCAAGCATATTGTTTTTCAAGAAACAACTGTACTTCAAAATCCTGCTAACTAAACATTTATGTGAAGCTTCTTTTATTTTGATTTGGTGCTTTTAAAGATTAATGAATATTTTAAAATATTATTAAAGAAAGAGTAGTTGATCTTTTATTATGCCTTATTATTTTTATCCCAGTAGCACATGGGGGCCCTGACTCAGATCATGGCCGGCCCATTGTTCATCTAGGCATATACACATAGTAAAAGAAAGCCCCTCCCCCAAAGAGTTTGCAGTCAAAGCAAAGAGAGGCAGGGAATATTATTATTATTGCCATGTTACAGCAAGGCTCAGACTGGCTATGTCTACACTTGTAAAGTTAAGTCAACCCTGTTAAGTCGACTTAACAGAGTGGCTACACTTTAAGTTGACGTAAGTCGACCTTATTAAGTCAACTTAACAGTAGACATAGCCGTCCACACTGGCTTGAAGTCTTAAGTTGACCTTCAGAGGTGGTGTTATTAAGTCAACTTAATAAAAGCCCAGTGTTAAAAGATAGCTGAATGAAACAAGTTCTCAGGAGGACCTGAGAAAGAATGTAAAGTTTTTTGGAGCACTGGAGGTGAGAGGCTGCTCCAAGCATAGGGATTGGCACAACCAATGAAGGGAAGTTATGGTTAGGTGATAAATTTACAGAGGGGATGGGATGATGTAGTGTGGTAATTGACTGACCTTTGACTACTGGTAGTGGATATGCCAGTAGCCTAAGACGGGATGGTAGATGGGGTGGGTTCTGAGTTATTACAGAGAATTCTTTCTTGATGACTGGCTGATGAGACTTGCCCACACGCTCAGGGTTTAACTGATTACCATATTTGGGGTTGGGAAGGAATTTTCCCGGGGCAAATTGGCTGGGGATCTTGGGTTTTTTTCACCTTCTCTGTAGCATAGGGAATGGGTCACTTGCTGGTGGATTCTCTGTATCTTAAAGTCTTTAAATCATGATTTGAGGACTTTGATAACTTGGTCATAAATTAGGGTGCGTCTACACTTACAAATTAAGTCGATTTAAGCTTGCTTAATTTAATCTGCGTCCACATTACATTTTCCTTAAGTCAATTTAAGCAACAGCTTAAGTCGATTTAAGGAAAATTAAAGTCAACCTTATTAAACCTCGTTGTAAGTCGACTTTGCTTGCTAAGTCGACTTTATTAAGTCAACTTAGCCAGTGTGGACGCAGAGTAGCCCTACGTTGACTTTAAGTTGACTTAAAGGGCTTCAGGGCTCCCCCACTGCCCTCCCTGCTAAGGTGGCTGACACAGGCAGAGCCTGGCGTGCTCCCCCACAGGGCAGGACAGAGCCCTGCCCACCCTGCTCCTATGCCCGGCCAGTGTCCCTGTCTGGCTCAGCCCCCATTGTACCCAGGTAAAATGGGGCAAATGCTGAGCCCCCTGGCACTTGACAAGGGGTGCCCCCCCTGCCACCGTGGACCTGTCCCAGGTCCACCTAGCCCCTACAAGTCGAGTTAGGCATCCAGTGTGGACGCGCTAAGTCAATTTGGCAGGGTCTCCTTTAAGTTGACTTAATTTTTGAGTGGGGACATGCTAAGTCGACTTAAATTAACAAGTGTAGACATAGCCCCTGAGACTTATTGCAGGAGTGGATGGGTGAGGTTTTTGTGGCCTGCATTGCGCAGGAGGTCAGACTAGATGATCATACTGGTCCCTTCTGACCTTTGAGTCTATAACAAGGAATGTGATTGAGCACGAATCTGCAGAGCATGAGGTAAGAGAAGGAGATAGTGAAGATAAGTGCTGAAGTGCAAGCAGGGCTGTACACAGCCCTGATGAGGATCAGTTATGATGGGAACCTGAGATAAGGGGCTAGATCCTCAGCCAGTATAAATCTGTTGGTTTCCATGGACATCGTGAGTGCACGTCCCCAAGTGGAATGTGGCTCACTACGTGCGATCTCACCAGCGTGTTTCACCTCTGTGCAAGGAATGTGGTCACAGTTACAAAAGACATTGATAAAATAATAAGACAAATTCATGCAAAACCTCAATAAGTTTGTCAGTTAGAAGCATCCCCTTACAATGCTAGTTCCAAAGCATCATCCAGGGTATTTTTCAATTCATTCCCTCTGTTGCTTACCATCACATTGTCAGTTACGTCTCAGAGCAATAAAAAGCTCGGCAAAAGGGATTTTAAACACATTTACTGAACTGGTTGATCTCTGCCAAAATCTCATAAACAACAAGGTAATCAGCAAACTGGCAAGCTCGCATTTCCCTAAAAGACCATAGCAACTTAAGCCCTGACAACCCTTCCTGTTTCTATCAAAAAGGGGAGATGCTACTAGCAAACTGCTAACATGGAGCCAGATTCTGAGCTTATTCAGGCTGATATGAATCATCAGGAGTCTTTCTTGTATCGGAATGAAGTCACACTGAGGTAAACCCAGTGTAAGCAACGTTAGAATTAGACCCTGAGAGTCTTTACTGTCACACAGCTTGCCACCAAGTTGAACAGAGCAGCTGGGCTGTCAAGTTTCCACGCTCGTTTCTTTCCCCCAGGACCTGCCAGTTATATCTCAAAGCAGAGTTCAATCTATATATATCTCTCCAGCAAAAGAAAAAGAAATGAACACACCCATAGGCTGAGAAGAACTTTGTAATGCTGCATTCAGGGTATTATTCCTGGCCTTGATTTATAAGACCACAAGTTTTCACGGGCCTTACTTGTGCATGCACAACTACAGGTACACAGGCAATTCCAGATGAGGTTCACAATCACGAAATACCTAGTCACAGGTGTGCACCTGGGATATGTGCATGTATGATGTACACCCACAAATACGTTGAACCTCTGGCACTCAGTTCTATGGGTATGTCTACACTAGAAAGTGTCTACACCAGTGTAGACACTTACTACAGTGATAATAGGGGTGTTCCATCACTATCACAAATTCACCTTTCCGAGAGGCAGTAGCTAGGCCAATGGAAGACAATTGGAGCTGGCATGGAGTAGCTCTGCAAAGATGTGATTGCTAGTTGCTCCGAAGTTGCAAAGAGGAGGGGCTCAACAGGAGTAGTTCATCCGCCAGTGGTGGAGTGTGCATGGTTCCTGAAGATCCAGGGTGCAGTGGGGATCTGGCATACGGAAGAAGAAGCTGGGCCATCATTATCGGCAGAGATAGCAGCCAGGTGCGCATGGCACGGGACCCGGGATTCCTGATAGTTTCAGCTGCTTGGATGGAGCTGTAGGTGAAGGCAGCAGTTCTGCCACGGAAGTTGAAGGCAACATGGTTGGTCTCTACTGTGTTTAGACTTGTGCTCCATCCAAAACTTCTACCTCTCACCCAACTTGGTATGACATGGGGAGGCAATGCTGTGCTTTAAGGCAGTCCCTCTCAGAGACCACCCCTTGTGGCCATGCGTGTGCCTCTTCTGAGCATGGTGCTGCTTCAGTGGTGCCACCAGTACCACTATTTGTCGCTCATGGGGAAGGAGTGCAGACCACAATGCGTAGCTTTTAATGTCAGCTTGCCAGGGCATAGTCCCCCAGAGCCAATGGGGCAAATGGAGAACTACTACTAAATAACTAACTGCTAACTACTAAACTACGCTTAACTATTGAAAAAACTAGATATAATAATGTTAAGAAGGCTACTAATATGGAGATCAAAAGAGGGTTCCAATTCTGGCCATGCGGCAGTAAGGAGGAATTGGTGAGGCATCGACTCGTGCAGCCTCATAAGACCTTGGATGTACCATGTGATCAATGCATGCCACACACAGGAGTCAATGAACACGACTACAAACAGTTCTGGTCCAGGTGCACAGCATGCACACGCACCCACGTTTGGAATCCACATAGGGACCAGCACTCAAAGAACTGATGTTCACATATCACAATGACAAATGTACAGTATAAGGAACTAAATAGGATAGAAGAGAGTCAAAGAGGGATTCCTCCCCAAAGAGTGCTGTGAGGAAGCTATCATAACCCAGAAAAGAACAAAAAGGCTAGCGTGAGATCAGCTTTGGCTGCATGTCTTCCAGTCCACTTTGAAGGATGGACAAATGATCTAGTGATTAAAGCACAAGACTGGGAGTCACACGATGAAGCTTCTATGCCAGGCTCTGCCAACAATTCAAGAGTGACCATGGAAGAGTTCATTACTTTGGAGAGATCCCCAGCTGCTATAGATCAGCAGAGCTATGTTAATATGTATTAGTTGAGGACCTAACTTTCTGTGACCTTTTCCCCATCTGTAAAATGGACATTGCATTAACCTCACAGGGAGTACATCTACACTGGAGGCTCTGTTAAGTCAACTTAACAAGGTCGACTTTAAGTCGACTTAAAGTTGACCTTGTTAAGTCAACTTAGAGAGTCCACACTGAAAACTCCAGTTGACTGCCAGCGTCCACACTGGCAAGTGCTAGGTCAACAGAGGAGTGGTGCATTGTGAGTAGCTGTCCCACATTGCACTGGGCCCTGGAGGCCAATTAAGTCGATTTAAGGGCATTCCCCATCTACACTGGATTAAGTCGACTTAATAAGATCAACTTAAGCATTAAATCGACCTTCAAAGGTAGTGTTATTAAGTCAACTTAAGGAAGTACTTAAGTCAACTTAATAAACACCCAATGTGGATGCAGCAGTCTGTAGGTTGACATAAACGTCCTTAAGTTGACCTAAGGCTCCAGTATAGACATACATAGGGTGGGACACTGCAAGTCTTCCATTAATTCTTGGAAAGCACTTCAAGATCCTTGGCTAGAAACTTCTTGTGGCGGTGTCACTCACCGGCCACTATGTCCCCTCATGGCTAGGCATATTGTAGCAGCCTCTGAGACTGGCTCTGTCTGCCGACATCCTGCTCTTTCTCACAGCTCAGCCCTCCAGCCAGGCTTTACGTCCCCTTCTTTGGAGGCAGGTAGGGGAAATGCAGGTCGTCCTTTTCTTCTGAATTCCACCCCAGAGACTGAACTACGGTCTGCTTCCTCAGACTCACTGCTGCTTCCCTCAGCCTCTTCTACCTTCATTTGCCTCTAGGCTCCTCTCAAAGAGCAGCTCAGTTCAGTGTTTTGTTCTTAGAGATTTTGGCTCCTTGCTCCCCTTCTTCCCAGTTTGCTGCTAGTGCAGAGTCCTCCTCAGGCTCCCTGACAGCAGCCCTCCCCCAGCCTGAGCTGCAGTCTTTTATGCCAATGGTTACTGGTGGGCAGACAATTAGCCACAATTGTGGAAGTAGTTGTTCTGTCCATTGACCCTTTGTGGTTCTTGCAAGGTTTGGAACACCCCCATCACACCACTATATAAAAGTAGGGTGTTGGTATACAACCAGCAAGCATATTGCTTTAAGTCTCTTGGGGTGAGAGGATGCTACAGAATCTCTGTTCAGTTAGTGATATAAGCAAATTCCCTGAATCTTAGGAAAGTTAAAAAGGTTTTGCTGAGAAGAAGAGGAGACCTCAAACAAAACAGCGATGGGAAGAATGGCCTTCTCTGAAGAAACATTTATTCCATAAAGTCAGCAATACCCCTTCACAACAAACAGAAACCCTGCATGTCTTTGTGATACATCTAATAAATGATAAAATGTGGCCTTAAGAATAAATGCCATCAAGAGCCTCAAGTGAAGCTGCATGACAAAGCTATAAGCAATAAAGGAGTTATGAGAGGATAGACAGCCATGTTAGTCAAAAATTATAACCTTCAGAAAGCTACAACACAGCATTTCTACACTGAAAAGAAATAAAGAAACAATACATTCTCTATTCTTCAGACTAACCGGTTTCTCTGAGTAAAAACCAAATTTCCAAAGGGACATCAATTATTCAGAGACAGCACAGCAAGCTACGCAATGATCATATTTGATCTGATTGTTTAAATGTTCACTTGAGGCTTTTGATAGAAGCACATGCAACCATGGGGTTTTTTTGCAATTAATGCTTTGCAGCAGTTTTCATAGAGAGATCCAAGTCGGATGTCTGAAATTCTCTTGTTAGAAGTACAGACTTGTACTGCACTAAGCTTTCTCTGCAGAGATTCAGGCCATCAGTGTTAACACACCATAACCTGCAGGGCCCCAGTGTGTCCCCTTTCATGGATAAACAAGAAATAATCAGACTGAATACATTGTTCTGACCCTGCAAGTTTCTTTTACAGTTTTTATGAAGTTAAAATCATTTGAGAAGCAACCTGTATTATCCCACCAGTTTTTCACATGCCTGAGTCTAATCTGAGTCTGGAGAAATTCAGAAGTATTTTGGAAAAAATAAGTGGAGTTACATTGATATCAGTGAGACCAGAGTCAGGACTCTGATACACACTCGAAAACTTCAAGTTTCTGAGAGAACTATTACTATTACGTCCTTGAAGGTGTTCAGAAAGAGCCACAAAAGTCCTCTCTCATGCTTTACCAGACGGTAAGCTCCTTTCCTCCTTACCCAGGTTTGGAGTGCCTCCATTGGTCACAAGCTTTAGGACCCTGGGCTATGTCTACACTGGCAATTTAAGTCGACTTAAGGAGGCTTAAGTCGACTTAAATTAAGCCACGTCCACATTAGGCTTTCATTAAGTTGACAAGAAATTCCTTAAGTTGACTTCATGAAAGCTTAAGTCAACTTTATAACTACCACTCATTAGATCAACTTAAGCCTCCTTAGGTCGGCCTAACCCTTTCTTAGGTCGACCTAAGCCCAGTGTGGACACATAAGTCCACTTTGTTAAGTCAACCTAACTGCCCTTAGGTCGACTTAACGAAGTGGACTAAGTCAACTTAAAGTGTTGCCCCTTGTTAAGTCAACTTCAATAAGATCAATTTTAAGTCGACCATATTAAAGTCGACTTAACAAAAGTCAACTTAACTTTTCTAGTGTAGAGATATCCCTGATGTCCTCTCAGTCTGATGGAAAGTCATCTAGATCTGGAATACTTTTGCTGAGAAGAAATTGAGTTTCTGGCCAAATTTGTCCTCAGTCACTTCCTTTCAATGCAGCTCTTTTCTTTCAGGCTTATTGCTTCAAAAAGCAATACTCTCTTAGCCCTATAGAATTAGGGTCTACAACAGGGAAATTTCCTTTCTGTCTTTAATGCATTCTTCAGACTCACTGCATGGGCCTGGTCACACTGAAGTTTGATTAGTGTCCCACTTACGTGCCTGTCAGAGCCTAGCAGATTCTTCAAATAATTACAAATAATAATGTTATAAAAAAATACAGGGCTTGATTCTCCACATGCTCTCTTTACTCTGATTTCACTCCACTCACTTCTGTGGAGTTATTTCTGATTTACACGAGGAGAAAGAAGCCTATCAACAGAGACTTCTCTGCTCTGACATGGAAGTAAACTTGTTCTTTGGTCTGGAACATCTTCTTGGCTCAGCTACCTTTGTCTTCTGTTCCGTTGTTTCCTGAAGCCTTGTTAATTTAAAATCTGCCGTTGGATGCACCCAGCTCCTAGTGAACTGCAAAGGAGCTGCACACAGTATCTGAGAGCTGCATCGCCACTGAGAGTTCTGAAAACTACAAGAAATTTCCTAAAATCAGGTTTCCCACGTAGAAAGGGTATGACAGAATGCTCTTGGACAGTTCAGTCAATGGCAATCAGTCATGCAGCAGTGTTTGCAGAATTAAAAACACAGCTGAGTTTAGCATCCCGCTTGGGTGTGTTGGTAGAAATTAGAGTTTAACTGGCGACTTGCATTCTTCATCAGGCAAATGTAAATCATGTAGCTCTTCTGTTTCTTGTTTGGCCTAGGATGGAAAGAGTGCACTGAAAGTCAACGGAGCTGTTCTCAGCTCTACTTCAGCTTTCATGTGGGGCCTTGGGCAAGGCCAAAGTTTCTCTAACTTGAGTGCCTAAAAATAGGCACCTTATTCAAGTGTTTGATTGTGTATTTAGGTGACTGACTTTAGGTCCCCAAGCTTGAAAATTTTGGCCTTAAGGTCTCTAAGCTTTATTTCCCTCTTCTTCCTGGAAAAAGAGATTAGATCATAGCAGCCCAAGGCAGTTCATGGGAGAGCAACTGTTACCCCATGACTGAATCATCTGAAGAAACCTTCAATGGGAACCTATGATTTCCTCCTCGAAGCCATCTTTACAGATTTTCACCAGAAGGGAGCGCATTAGCTATGTGTTACTGTTAAATATAGGTTCCAAAGGGGTAGCCGAGTTTGTCTAGTTCAGCAAAACAAACAAGGAATCCTGTGGCACTTTTAAAGACTAACCAATTTATTTTTCACATGAGCTTTTGTGGGTGAAGTCCCACAGTAATGCCAGAGGGGAGAAAACTTAACTTCACCCACAAAAGCTCATGCAAAAAATAAATTTGTTAATCTTTAAAAATGTCACCAGGCTCCTTGTTTGTTTTGATTAATAGAAGTAGACCTATTAATGTCATACTGACAAAATACAGCCTTCATAGCCTGCTCCATGAATTGTTTCTCAAAAAGATAGTAATGGAGAGGTTATTTATGAGAGTCATCTAAGATGCATTTAATCCTGTGCAAGAA
Organism: Pelusios castaneus; assembly: GCA_007922175.1. Taxonomy (NCBI): domain Eukaryota; kingdom Metazoa; phylum Chordata; order Testudines; family Pelomedusidae; genus Pelusios; species Pelusios castaneus. Next base: position 17,944,589 of record ML685771.1, read on the forward strand.
TATTTTTCCATTTCATCAGTTTTTTTCTCTCTGAACAGGTAAAGCACCTGAAAGAATCTTAACTTCTTTTAAAGCTTTTATCTCTGGAGTAGTGGGGGGACTAATGTGGTGGAGAATTGCTTTTTATTGTCCTATAAATTCATAATATCCTTCATATATATATATATATTTCAGAAGAATGGATGATGGATTCAAGTAAAAGCTAAGGCCTATCACAGGGGTAGGCAACCCCCAGCACGCGTGCCAATAGTGGCATGCAAGCCCCTTTGGAGCAGCATGGGGCCCTCTGAGGCACCCCCGAAATTGCCGCTTCTGCCACTGAAAGACACTATGAGCAGCTTCTTTCAGAGGCAGCTAGGGCAGGGCATGGGGAGTCCCTGCCATGCCCCAGGCATACCACAGAAAGAAGCTGCACAGACCAGCTCCTCTCCACAGCGTGCTACCACCAAAAGGAGTCATTCTGGGCAGCTTTTTTCTGCAGCATGTCCGGGGACCCAATTCCCAGGCACACCACCTAGAGAAGCCTCTCGAGGCGGCTTCTTTTGATGAGTGGCTCCTTTCTGTGGCATGCCTGGAAAGCCCACTTCCCTCCCTTCATTCCAGCCATGGCCACCACTGAATTTTCAGACGGCTGCCATTTTTTTCGTTGCAAGGGACAACCAGCACCGGCTGAGAGTCAGGGAGGATGGGCCAGCACAGGGGTTAGCAAGGGTTGCCAACCCCTGGCCTATCAGTCTGAGCAGGATATTTTTTCTTTATCTGACTTATTTATAGTTAAAATTACAAAAGTATTAAAGTTAACTGCAGTGTTGCTTCTGCATCAAAGCTTTGAACATTAGCCATCTCTTCTACGTTCTCGTAAAAGACTTGTGAAAAAAATAACTTCACAAGAAGCATGGGACCTTGCTAGACATTTCAGAAGTTACTTTGAGTCATCAACAAATCACAGCAGCAATTAATGTGATAGTTAGAGTACGTATTAACACAAATTAGTCATCACAATAATAATAATAATAATATATTTGTGTAGTTCCAAAGTGGTAGCCGTGTTAGTCTAGTTCAGCAAAACAGACAAGGAGTCCTGTGGCCCTTTTAAAACTAACAAATTTATTTATCACATGAGCTTTCGTGGGAGAAAATCCCTCTTTGTCCGATGGTTTGAAAATGGGGAATTTACAGAAGTTACTGTAAAGTTCCCCATCTCCAAAGCATCTAACAAAGTGGGATTTTCTCTAGATTCACCTCCAGTGTAAAATCCGAGCTGGTTTTAAGTGAGGTTGGAATTTGGTCTCAGGCTATTGTGATTCATGTGGCTTATTTGCCATCCCATTGGAATTGTGACAAAGGAAATAAAAAGCTCCAGCAAGTCTCATAGACTCATAGGGCAGGTCTACACTGCCTGCCTCTTTCGGCAGCAGTCAAACAGATACACACAAGTTACTTAAAATAACTTGCGTATCTGCATTTGACTTCCATATTCCCAGCACATCCACTTTGCTGAGTCACAGAGAGGGGCCTCCCTTTGACTCAACTCTACCCCAGTTGCCCAGGTGGAGTTTAGGGATCAACTTCCTGATCAGCTGAGTGGGTCTTCACAGACCTAAGCAGTCAATCAGGAATTCGAACTGATGGCGGCAAATTTGCCACTGTCACTGAAGACCTGCCCATAGGGTGCGTCTACACTTGTAAATTAAGTCGACTTAAGCTTGCTTAAGTCGACTTAATTTACTCTGCATCTACACTACATTTTCCTTACGTTCCTTACACTACATTTTCCTTACGTTTCCTTACACTACGTTTCCTTACGTTTCCTTAAGGAAAATTAAGTCGACTTTACTAAACCTGGTTTAAAGTTGACTTTAGGCTTAAGTCAACTTTCTAAAGTCGACTTAAGCCAGTGTAGACCTAGAGTAGCCCTAAGTCGACTCTAAGTCGTCTTAGGGCTCTCCAGGACTCCCTTGCTGCCCTCCCTGCCAGGAGGGATGGCACAGGGGGAGCCTGGCATGCCCCCCCACAGGGAAGCGCAGAGCCCTGCCCACCCTGCCCCTATGCCCTGCCAGGGCCCCTGTCCCCCTTTGCCCCATTGTACCCAGGTACAATGAGGCCAAGGCTGAGCCCCCTGGCAATTGGCAAGGGGTGCCCTCCCTGCCACCGGGGACCTCTCCCAGGTCCACCTAGCCCCTAGAAGTCGACTTATGTGTCCTGTGTGGACGCTCTAGGTCGACTTTGTAGGATCCCCCCTAAGTCGACTTAATTTTATAGTGTGGACATGCTAAATCAACTGAGCTAAAGTCGACCTAAATTAACAAGTAGACATAGCCATAGACTCTGAGGTCAGAAGGGACCAATACGATAATCTGACCTCCTGCACAGTGCAGGCCACAGACCCTCATCCAACCACTCCTGTAAAAAATCTCATGGAGGAATCCCCGCTGCAGCAGAGCCCCAGCTCCAGCCAGCCTCCAGCCGCCAGTTCCAGCCACAGCTAGGGCTCCTCTGCCACCGGGGAGCCGGCGCTCCCAGTGGCTTGAGCCCCACTGCCAGACCAAAAGCTGGCTGCTACAGTCCGTGGTGGGATAGGTGCCCACCATGCTCTGCTCCTTGTAAGGAAAATTCCAAGGAGCTTTGTTTGTCCTGCAACAACTTTATTGAGGGACAAATCTCTAGTGTGTCCATGGCCTCACTGTACCAGTAAGTGTTACCACTCTTGTTTGAGTGGTTTACCTGTTGCCGCACAACAAGCAACATTTGAGTGTGTATGCTCTCCGCGTATCATGCGGTAAGGAGCCTTACCGCACGATAACGCTGTAGTGTGTACAAGGCCTAAGTTAATAAAATCCTGAAATCATGATTTAAAGACTTTAAGGTACAGAGAATCCACCAGCAACTCAGTCACGCCCCACGCTACAGAGAAAGGTGAAAACCCCCCAAAGCTATTGCCAATCTGCTCTGGGGGAAAATTCCTTCCCAACCACAGAGCATGTGCGAAAGATTCACTAGCCAGACATCCAAGAAAGAATTCTCTGTAATAATTCAGAACTCACCCCATCAATCATCCCATCAGCCTATCTACCACCGGGACCAAAAGATCAGTCAATTGCCAAACGAGGCTGTCCTATTATACCATCCTCTCCATAAAGTTATCAAGCTCAGTTTTGAAACCAGCTAGGTTTTTTGCCTCCACTGTTCTCTTTGGAAGCCAATGCAGAACTTCACTCCTCTGATGCTTAGAAACCTGTGTCCAATTTCAAGTCTAAGCTTCCTGATGGCTAGTTTAAATCCATTAGTTCTTGTGTCCACATTGGCACTGAACTTAAATAATTCCTCTCCCTCCCTGGTATCTATCCTTCTAACGTATTTATACAGAGCAATCATATCTCCCCTCAACCTTCTTTTGGTTAGGCTAAATAAACCAAGCTCTTTGAGTCTCCTCTTATAAGGCAAAAACAACGGAAGTCCTGTGGCATCTTAGGCCTTGTACACACTAAGGCTATGTCTACACTTGCTAAAATTAGTTCGAATTCGTTAGTTCGAACTAACTTATTCGAACTAATTTTAGTTACTTCAAATTACCTTAATTCGAATTAGCATGGCCACACTGGAATGTTAGTTCAAACTAAGCAAGCACTTGCTTAGTTCGAATTAGCGATCCCCATTCATTTCAATGGCTGGTTAATTCGAACTAAGAAATTAGTTCGAATTAACATGGCCACATTGGTTAATTCGAACTAGTTAGTTCAAATTAACCCCTTAGTTCGAATACCCTATTCAAACATTAGTTCAAATTAAGGAAGCCCTAGTGTAGCCATGGCTTTAGTTAGTTCGAATTAAGCCTCCTTAATTTGAACTAACTTGCCAGTGTAGACATAGCCTAAGGTTTTACTGCAGAATAAATCACCTTACTGTGCAATAAGAACACCCCTGTACACACTGAAAAGCTCCTTATTGCATTACAACTGCCCTGTTGTAATGCAATAATAAAACCACCTGAACTAGAGGAATAAGCCCTTTTGAGGAAAACCTTTTCTGCAAAAGAGGCTGTGTGTACGGTAAGTCAGTTTTGTTCCATTTTAATTGACCTCTGGAAATGTCCCAGACCGCCAATCAAGGCCACTCTGGGACACCGGAGCTGTCAAGCTTGTCAATTTCCCTGATCTAACAGAACAGAGAAAATGTCAAGTAATGGAATATGTCAATTTCACTGCTCTGTTGCAGCAGTGAAATTGACCTGGGGGGCTGCTGCCGGATTGGGAAGCCCCAGAGAAGTGGAAGACCCTCTGTCCCTCCACCACTGGGGACCAGGGAGTCCTGATGGCTGCCCCTCTGGGCAGGGGACTGGAGGCAGTCTCTGGGGCTACCTGTCCCTTGTGGCAGTGGGAATCCCAGTGGCTGCAGCCTGCTCCCCTGCCGGGGAGCCAGGAACCCCGGTGGCTGCCTGCTCGGCTGCTGCTGGAGCCAGGAGTCTGGCGCTGCTACCTGGCATCGTGGGATAAGTGCCCACCATGCACTGCTCTTTGTAAGAAAAATTCAAAGGAGCTTGTGAATGCTCCTTTGCGTTACAAGGAGTGTTGTGTGGACACAGCAAGTGTTATAGGTATAACGCTTTCCTTTTACTGCAACAACTTTATTGTGAACCAAAACTTTAGTGTGTACATAGCCTTGAAAACTAACACATTTCTTCAGGCATCAGCTTTCATGGGCTGCAACCCACTCCATCAGATGTGTGAAGTAGAAACTACAGTTAGGAGGTATATATACACTTGCAAGGGTAAGAAACAATACAGTGGAGAGGGCAAGTGCTAACAAAATCAGTTCAGTTAGGGTAGATGAGGTCCATTCACTACAATTGATTAGAAGGTGAGAATGTGTAAACAGGAACAATTACTTGGGCATTTATCCCTCTGGAACGCTCATAAGGCAAGTTTCCCATTTTCGGATCATCCTAGTAGCCCTTCTTTGAGCTTGTTCCAGTCTGAATTTATCTTTCGTAAACATGGGGGACCAGAACTGCACACACTATTCCAGATGAGGTCTCACCAGTGCCTTGTATAACTGTACTAACACCTCCCTATCTCTACAGGAAATACCTTGCCTGATGCATCCAAGGACTGTATTAGCTTTTTTCACGGCCACATCACATTGGCGACTCTTAGTCATCTTACATAGATCAACCAATATCGTCAGGTCCTTCTCCTCCTTTGTCACTTCCAACTGATGCATCCCCCTCTTATATAAAAAGTTCTTGTCGTTAGTCCCTAAATGCATAACCTTGCACTTTCCACAAATAAATTTCATTGTTACACGGTTTTACAAGATCAATCAGGTTTGTAACAATGATTGTTCTGCAGGGCAGCCTGTGATTTGACTCAGATCAAAATGAAATCAAGCTGCATGAGGAAATTAAAACTGTTTACAGCCATGCATGTAGAACAGTGTTTCCCAACCAGTGTGCCAAGGCACACAGGTGTACCGTCAGGCCTGAGCAGGTGTGCCACAGAATTTTTTGAAAAACTATTCAAAGAGTTCTGGATTGGCTCATTGGCTCATGAATATTCATGAGTTCATTTGGAAACTATATGATGGTGTGCCTCAAAATAATTAAAGGTATCAAGGTATGCCACGGCAGAGAAAGGTTGGGAACCACTGATCTAGAAAGATGCTCTTTTTCTCCCTCTAAGCAGGCTCTCACATGCCAGCATCATTCCCTAATGGCAGGGCAGGGAGCATTCAAAACGAAGTTAGTAAATGGATTGAAATTAATCCCTTGAGAATAAATTAAATACCTCACCCTTGAAAGGTGATTATGTTCTTTTCATTTGTGAAATAGGCCCTTTCACACTTACAAAAAGAACGTTGCCATCACCTTCTGTTGCTGAGCTAGGTTGTTTTGGCTGTTTATAATGGTAATTGTTCTCAGCACAGCTTTCCATGAAAGCCATTGATCATCTTCTGTGAGATTATACACTCAAAATTAGCCTGCAAATTCATCAAGTCAGGGATTGCATCTTCCTTTGCGTTTGATAGTAAAGTGCCTATCAGGGGGCCCTCACTACCCCTGGAAATCAGGATAGGACTGCAATAGGAATAATAAATAACATTAGTCTGTAAGCTAGGCTTTGGAGATGAGCCCACTCCACTGGATCCAAATACTCTGATTGTTGGGAAGTTTTGAAACAGGAACCCACATATGGCTGCCACTTATTTCTAGCTGTGTATCAAGCTAGCTTTCTAGGTTCTTATACCATGCATAAATCCATGGTATTTGAGATATAACATCTCTGTAATGAGTTGAACCAATACCCTGCATCTGAAAATGCCCAAGCACTGTGGAACTTGAAGTCCAAATTTGGGTATGATTTTTGCATCCCAGGTCCATCTCTGTTGTTCTGCGTCAGTTGGTGTGCATTGAGCACAAAGACACAGCTGAGCGCTAGACTGACTAGCTGTCTGCTGTTTGAAGTAGAATTGGTACAGCCTGCCAACCTGACCCATTGATCTATCAGAGAAATAAATCCAAGGTCTTGACCACGTATGACATGATCATTGAAGATCTCATAGTACTTTTGTGGCTGATGTCCTGGCTGAAATGATAGAGGTTGTTGGATTTTTAGTCAAGTACAGTAATAATAAATCCTCAGATGAAAGGTGACAGTAAGCACCAGCTTTTTTTATTAATGATTGACAACTACAGCAGACACTTGAGATTTAATTGTTGTATAGATACGGTACATTCTTTGGTACTCATGATAGATCAGTCTGGGAGGAACTTTCTTTAGCCCACAGGTTCCAACCAGAATGACCTAATTTTGACCTAACTTCCTTTTCACAAGGAAATAATCACTATCCAGACAGCTCAGTGTCTGATGTCATATATGAGTCATACACATGTACAAAAGGAGAGGCCATTTTCTTCCCTGACCTTTTCAAAAAGGTCAGGGGCAGAAGAGAATGACTTTGTGTCCATAGGGTGTGTTCTGACTTCATCCCCTATTTCTAATTAAAGAGCCAGGATCTATGGCTGCTTGGGATTTGTGGTTATCTTCCTTTTAGGTAGCAACTAGCATGATAGACACAACACAATAATGGAATCTAGAAGGAAGGAAGGAAAGGAATGGAAGAAAATGTGTGATCACAGAGGAATAAGGCCCAGTTAAATCACTGGACCTTTGAAATCCTTGGACACTTACGACTAAGGGGTGCACAGGCCTCCTAAATAAGCTTCATTGTTTTAATTTTGGAAAAGAGGGCAATGGAGGCATTTCAGACAATATTTCTCCCTTCTCCAGTGGCATTCAGCTGGTTCCTACTAGCTCCACCTGGCAATTAGGTTTTGGAACAGAACTGCTATTAGTTACTGGTTTCAGGAGCATTGGTCCTTAAGAGGAAATCATTGGTGGTTAATAGAAATTAACAGAGGTCCCTTAAAGAGGCCACAAGAGATTCCAGATGAAAGTTTCTAATGTAGCTTTCTATAATTTCCACTAGGCTATAATTCTCACATCCTAGAATCTGAACATGAAATATTAGCTTCCATACAGAGCCTTAGGGAAAGCTTAGAGCTAATCTACAATTAAAACACAGAGCAGCACAGCTGTATCAGTACAGATGTCCTGCTGTAAGAGCACTTGGGTAGCCACATTATGTCGATAGGAAAGAGCTCTCCGACCAACATAACAAAACCACCTAAACGAGTGTACATAGCTATGTTAGCAGGAGAGTGTCTCCTGCTGACATAGCATTGTCCACACAAGCACTTATGCCAGCAAAGTTTATGTTGTTCAGGAGGGTGTTTTACAAGCATAACTGCTAGTGTGGACAAGGTCTTATTTTCCAAGCCCAGACTTATATCATACCTCAGTGTTCCCAAGGTAGAATAGCAACCTGATGCTCTGCCTCACCCTACCCATAAGCTGCTCTGAAGATCCCTGGACTTGCTGGACTGTGAAAGTAGGACCAGGTAGAATAGAATAAGCTCACTTCTTATTTCTTAAGCTACAATTAATCATTTCTAAACTGCCTTGGAGAATAAGGATAATTAGTAACAAGGCACATGTGTTAAGAACAGGCAATTATAACCCATTGGGTTATAATTTATGTCTTACCCTTCTGTGTGAAATAATTAATATAGAATAAAACAATTTATACCTAAGTGCTTTGAAAGCAAAGTTAGCTATGCAAATACAAGGAAGCCCAGCTAAATGATTACCTGTTAAAGGGTCAGGAGACTTACTAATAAGCCTATATTTCTCTCACAGGCTAAACTAAAGTTAGAAATGGAGTGAAGCGCTTTTTAGAATTCCTGTTATAAATTAATAGGCTTCTTGACACTAAATATTCTGCGCACCTGAAAGTAAAATGCAATAGAAAATTGCCATGGTAAAAGTCAGAGGGTATTAATTGAATAGGCCGCAAGCGTAGCTGTTGAAAGACTGGTATAATATGTTCCCTAGATTGGATACTGTCTCTAAGAGGCAGACAGCTGCATTCTGCTCCAGCTATAGCTTTCAAGTGACATTTCTAACCCCGGCCAAACATATTGAAGTAAGGCAACCTAGATATCAGAAAGACGTGGTTCACAGTAGCAAGGTCTAGCTCAGGGAGAAAAAGTCAGATACATCTAATCAGGCACTAACAGGAAAAGTCCTTCCAATCATTAACATCTCCTGTGACTCCAGCTGCAGAAGAGGGTGTAACATCACCCCCAAGTTGTAAACCTTTTGGATGAAGAATGAACAAATCCCCCCCCAACAAAAAGAGCTGAAACTCCACTCCCAATCCATTAGTAAAGTCTTTGGCTTATCCTGTTTAAACTATGTCCAGCTAGCTCTCCACCATATCACTATCTCAACCAGGCAATGGAAAAGGAAAGACACGCCACCATCTGAGACAAACAGGTATGATCATCCTCACCCTGGTGGCATGACAGGCCCTGTTGCTTCATGATCTTGCCCAGCAGCCTCACAGTAGGCGGGCAACAGAATAGAACCTCCCATAAGAGATCCAGTGGAGCAGAAAGACATTGGCCCTAAACACCCCATCCAACTGGCTATATCAAACAGCAGCAAGGCCCATGTAGCTGAGACTGGATATGGGCCTCTCTAGGAAATAAGCAGTGATGCCTTCAGAGACAGCAAGAGAAAGACGTACTGGCTCCCTAGCAGAAAAACAGGAAGGACTGGAATGTTAGTGACTGAAACCCCGCCATTCTCCTTCCTCCCCACCACAGGACAGGCACCTACGGAGCTGTGATCATTGTGTTGCAGAACCAAAAAGTGCTGACTGTTATGTTCTTGCTCCATCATAATCATAATCTGAGGCTGCCCCTCTGCTCCCTACAACAAGGCAGGTACACACTTACAAATACTCCTATGCATACAATGGTACATTGGTACACACAAATACGTAGGCTCATACAGACCTACACTGCTTGCTCAAACTAAAAACAAACAAAAAAATCAGCTCTAAAATCAAGGGTCCCCGGCTCATCCAAGACTGCATCTCTGCTCTCTGAAGCAAAACAGAAGCTCTGCTCTATTTTATGGATGCCTCCTGCCCCCCCCCCCCCCCAACCATAGCTCTGTCACACACTTCTATGTGAGCTGAAGCCCTCGGGGACACTTTCTGCACAAACAGTGAGGAGAAGTGACCTGCCTTTTCCCAAAGCATAAAAGCACTTTCAAACATTTATCACAAGGCTGGTCGGAAGCCCTGAATGCTTCTCAGAGGGAAGAGATCATTGAGGTCCTAGGCTATGTCTACACTTGTAAATTCAGGTCGACTTAGCATGTCTACACCTACATTTAAAGTCGACTTAGGGGGGACCTTACAAAGTCGACCTAGAGCGTCCACACTGACCGCCTAGGTCGACTTTTAGGGGCTAGGGGGACTTGGGCAGGTCCACGGTGCCTGGGTACAATGGGGCAAAGGAGGACAGGGACCCTCGCAGGGCATAGGGGCAGGGTGGGCAGGGCTCTGCCCTGCCCTGTGGGGGGGCATGCCAGGCTCTCCCTGTGCCACCCCCCTGGCAGGGAGGGCAGTGGGGGAGTCCTGGAGTAGCCCTAGGTCAACTTAGGGCTACTCCAGGTCTACACTGGCTTAAGTCGACTTTAAAAAGTAGACTTACGCCTAAAGTCAAACTAAAAGTAGGTTTAATAAAAGTCGACTTAATTTTCATTGTCGACTTTATTTTCCTTAAGTTGACTTAAGCAGCTTGCTGTTGTTCTATAAAAGATAAATCCAATGTCCTGAAGCTTCATAAAGCCTGAACCAAAGTGGCACTCTGTTGCAGAGGGTACCAAAACACAAATTGGGACTGACAGCAAATGGAGGTGCCACATGCCTCTTTCCCCGGAAAACAAACTGTCCTGTCGCCAGGCAGAGAGATTTCCTGCATTAGGTAAGCGCCTCTCAAACCGCAGCACTTCTCCATATTTCCTGTGGCTCCCTCGCTGCAATGACTGCCCACGTCCTTACCTTCTGCAACGTGTCAAAGGAACCGCCAGCAGATTTACGCTGCAGTGGAAGCCACTCTGCTGCATTCTGTGCTCTGAGTGTAAAGTGAAGGGAAAAGAGACAGCAGAGAAAGGATATTAGTCAGGGTCTGGAATGCACAGGTTTCTCTCTCTATGTCCCGTTCAAAGAGATTCTGGCACCTTTAGGTCCTAGTTTTCCCAAGAGAAAAGGTGTGTTCCTAACCTGAGTTGATAGAGGGCTTGTCTACACTTCAAAATATATGCAAATAGCTATCCTAAAATAATTAGGTTGGTAAAAGCCTCCTGTGGATACTATTCTTCTGGAATAAAAGCGACTTTTGCTGATTTAGCTTAACGCACTTTGGAACTCCCCACCATGGAGTTATTCCGGTAATGCTGTTACTCGGCTATATTTCCAAGTGTGGACCAGCCCTAGCAGAAGGTAAAATCCTAGTAAAGAAAGGTGAGTTGGCAGGGTGAGTTAAAGAGAGCCAAAGGTTGACCATGATTTGCTAACTCCTGTGAAAACTACAGACTGCCTTGTCTTCATTATAAGTGTTCCCTGAGTTAATTAACTCGTGTTAAGAACACACCTTTTCTCCTAATGCAGACGCAGCTTAAGGGAACAGTCACTGGAGCAGGATTTCTGCCACCCTCTTTATAAAGTCTACCATATGCTGAACCCATCTGTAACCCCACCAGGTCAGCGCTGGTGTGGGGAGGGAGGGGAAATGGTTATATTTCTGTCACCACGCTGTCTTCATTCGTCTTGTGAGACTAACACGTCTGTCCTCAGCAGTGCAAGACATGGGCTCACGGCTGGAATTCTGGCTGGCCATTGCACAGGGACACAAGGAAGCTATCAGAAGTGTTCTTGTGCCCGCCACATTCTTAGCACACCCAGGCGGAGCGGGGCACAAAAGTGACCAATCACGTTTAGTTTCTAATTCCAGTCCCTATAGTGGTTCAGCATGCATGAGCTACTGTCTGTCCCTGCATATGGAAAGGAGGTGGAAGGCCCCAGGCTCATAAATCCAGTATCATTTATCTCTAGCAATGGCACCTGATCAACTGCACCTGTAGCACACTAGATCTGCACATATTCCCATCAAAATCAGAATCACATCCCTTTGCCTGTTGATTTCCTTTTGCTGCTGTTTTCATTAAATGCAGCTGCTGGGGCAGTGTGCATGAATGGGAGCTACCTTAATTGGATGACAGATCTTCCATGGCTGAAAACACTGGCCTTTCTGGTTGTAATTGTTAATATACTGCATACACTAAAGGGACATTAAGTACCCTAACAGATGTAGAATGTGTGTGTGTGTGGGGGGGAGATCTGAATAAGCAGATAGCAAATGCATTTGTTAATTGAGTTATGCTTTTTCCATGCACAAATAACAGTCATATATTTTCAGCCTGAGCGACTTTTATTTTAGATGAAGAGAAAACAACGAAAGCAACGTTTTCATACGAGAGGTGCGATGTAACTTTCTGCGTGTGCTCGACTTCACAAAATGGCAGCTGACTTCTAGAAATTTTAAAATGCAGTACACAGAAAACAAAATAGAAACAATCCCCAGTTACATCCATCAGGGACCAGACTTTCCAAAACAGCTCAGCTTCCAATTAGCTATCCAAATAACTGTCTAGAATTTCAGAAGAATGGATGATGAGTGAGGAATGTCTGATGAGCTTCTTCGATGTCTGATGAGTTATTAAGTTACGGGGTAATTACCATGTAAATGTTTACTATTACATGAGGACAGGAACAGACAGGTGAAAACGATCTGTGTAATTTCCCATTAATTTTATGAAGTTTAAACTCCCAAACCTGTGATCACTTTGATCTAGACTTCTACACAAGTGAATTGACCTGAGTACATTCTAGCATGACCAGCTCTGCCCATGTCAGACTAGTAATTGAATTTCTTACTCCCACTCTTGGGTTCTAACTTCTGGGTAGGGATATCAGGTGCTTGCAAACATTACACATTCCAATGCCTAGACTATAAGGAAAGCTGGGGGGTGGGGGGTGATACTTCCTGTTACCCAGAACTTCTTTGTATCTGCCCTAGGAATACTCATATGCACCACAATCTCACCTGATTCCCAGCGTGAGGGCGCATAAGGCAGGACATCATTTTGCAAACAACATTTCCAGAGCTGTAATGATATTTCAGGAACAGCAATAATGTAATTCGGAGACAAAATTCCTATGAACAGTATTACAAGCTCAGTGTCCTCAGGTTATGGTTAGCTGACAATGTGGATACAAATATACCCATTGATCGAAGGACCTACCATGTTCAGAAGTTCCCAATAATCATTGAAAGGGGGATTTAATTCATCTCTGCTTTCAGTTGCCATCACAATACACTTAAGGTGCTATTACTACACCTGGAGCACCCAAAAGGTTAACGCAGCTGGGGATAGCACATGTTCAAGGGCCTAACTGAGAAATTGCCTGTGTACATGCACGCAGCTTTCAGCGATTTCAGTGGGGCTTCTGTCTGCTTACAGCAGGGCTGAGTTTATAATGATCATGAAAATAAGTAAAACAATACCATGCTGCTTGTACAGTATTATCCTAAGGATGACTGGCTATATTTCAAGAAGCCATGCACATGATCAATGGCCATATTAATGTATAAACTACAGACTGAACTGATGAGAGAAAACATTACCTTCTTGCTTGTAGAATTGATAGCCATTCTTTTGCACTTTTCCCTACACTAGGCTTGCCTCATGTGCCTGCCCCTCTAGCAGGCTGAGAGTTCAATTTCAGATGCTTTTCATGTCACCCACAGGCGACCAGCAAAGGGAGCCATGAATTTCATTTGTTGGGGCTGCTCAGCAGTCAGACTTTTCTTGGCCTACTCGGAATTAGGCTTTATGGTGAGATTTTCAAAAACACTCAGTGTCGGCCTAGTTCTGTTGCCATGGACAACAGGGCCCCTTCTGTGTATGTCTACACTGCACCTGGCAGTGAGTCTCCTGCTCAGATAGACACACTGGCTGCATCTACACCGGTAAATTAAGTCGACTTAAGCTTGCTTAAGTCGACTTAATTTACCCTGCGTCTACACTACACTTTCCTTAAGTTGACTTAAGCAGCTTGCTTAAGTCGACTTAAGGAAAATAAAGTCGACTTAAGGAAAATAAAGTCGACTTTATAAAACCACCTTCTTAGTAGACCTAAGGCTTAAGTTGACTCCCTGGAGTTGACTTAAGCCAGTGTAGACGTGGGGTAGCCCTAAGTCGACTTAGGGCTACCCCAGGGCTACACCAATGCCCTCCCTGCCAGGGGGGGCACAGGGGTAGCCTGGCATGCCCCCCCC
>ML685771.1:17958501-18101528 GCA_007922175.1 Pelusios castaneus
CCCCCCCCTGCCCCTGTGGACCTCCCCTAGGTCCCTCTAAGCCCCTAGAAGTCGACCTAGGCATCCAGTGTGGACGATCTAGGTCGACTTTTTAAGTTCCCCTTTAAGTCGACTTTATTTTTAAGTGTGGACACACTAAGTCGACTTAACTAAGTCGACTTAAAGTCGACCTAGTTAAGTCGACTTAGTTAAAGTCGACTTAAATTAACAAGTGTAGACATAGCCACTCTTGCTTGTGGGGATTCAGCTTGCAACCTACAGCCCAAGCTGGTATTTTTAGCTTGCTGGCTTGAGCCCCACTAATGTGAAGCTGTCTGTTCAAGCTGGGAAGCTCATGTACCCTCTAAGGATCCTTTACACTGCCAGGACTGTCTACACAAGGAAGTCTACACCGCAAAATTGGTGTGTTCTTAATACAGGTTAGCTTACACATGTTAACTAACTCAGGTTAAAGTAGCAGTGAAGACACAGCAACTGGGCTTTTCACTTGGGTTAGCAGCTCAAATTCAACCTTATAGGGCAGTCTGGACTTGAAAAGAAGTTGTTAATCCAAGTTATAAATTGTTAACTCGTCTTCATTGTTACTGTTGTTAGCTAACCTGAGCTATGAACCCATCTTCTTTTTCAGTGCAGACGTACCTTAGGTGGACCTTAGCATTAACAAGAATCTGGCACCTGGACTTCAGTAGTAAAATCATTGACTTCAGTGGGAGCTGAGCAATTTTGAAAATACTACCCTACTCTGGTCTTATTCTGAGCCAGTTTTATGTTTGCTTCCTACCACACATCATAACTTACTCCTGCAAACTCAATACTATCAAGGTTCACAAAAGGTTAATTTAAATATTGAAAATTGTTGGGAAGTGCTAGGGAAGAATTCAGCAAACACTTCAAGTATCTAAGTCCGAAGTAGAATCCAATATTTTCACTTCTGCTCACGTCGCAGCCTGCCTGCATCAACAATCTTCTTTATGACCTTATGTCTGTTGGGAAAACACACTGGCATCACAATGATTATTGTTCCTCTAATTTACTCATGTAACATTCAATGTCCCATTTCGGTTCTGGTTTTTTGTTTTGTTTTTCCTTTAAATGGAAAAGTCTGGGTCATGCATTGGTTTAAAAATTTTAAAAATGGAAGATGTAATTAAAAATAGAATGTACTAATAATAACAAGCAGACAAAGTGGGTTAGGATTTTTTATCTTTTTTCCCCTCAGTAATTCTTTGAAGGCTGTGAGACAAGTCAACACATTCCCAGTGATAACACTGAAATGGAGATAAATCTGCAACTGTTATAGCATCATCAGACTACAGCTAGAAAACCTATGTTATTCCAACAAAGCAGTAGAGAGAGTTTTTTCATTCCAAAAATGAGTGGCGTAGTCTCCACAGGACAAAAATAGACAAGGGTTATGCTGGACTGGGAAGTTAATAAGAGTAGTGTATTTATGCATTTCAGGAAGGGTCAGGGAGAAGGAAATGTCTAAGTGGAAGACATGTCCTTGACCATCCTCATAGCCCGGCCAGAGTGGGACACGCACCATCTCCATTGTCACTAAAGTTATAGCCCCTATCATGATTCAAGCAAGCGAAGCCAGGTACAGAGATATAAAACAAGCCACGGTGTGTGCATAGCGAATTCTCAAAGAAAGTACCACATAAATTTCTCCTGTCTCATTGCTTCAGTCTCATGCTGCAGACTGTAATAGGAAATGAAAGTCAGAAAAATGTCATGGCAATGTGCAAATTGCAGCTTCTCTGTCCTTCTTATCACAGATACGGTGCTATAGAGACCACCACCTCAGAAGTACCTAAGGATGGAAAGAGAGAGAGAGAGAGAGAGAGAGAGAGGGCGGATTGTGAAGCAGAAGAGCCTAGAGAGCACAAAAGCAAAGATCCCATGGATTTTGATTACATCACAATTATCCTTCATTTCTATTCCAGAGAGAACCCTCAATGTACTGTGAGCCAGATTCATTGCTGCACCTAGTTTTCCCTCAGTGGAGCAGAGTTGGGGAGGTGGCACCCTGATTCTCAAGGCAAATCTGTTCTGGGCCCCAGCACAGGTTAGAAGAGCCCTGGGGCTGCTCTGTATTGTCAACCTCTGAGCTGATGATTGGGAAAGTTTTAGACTTCCAGACCAGGCTCAAAGGGGCCAACACACAGCTGAGAATCTGGCCCAGTGTGTATAATTAATAGTACCACTGCATTGTTAGTAAATGCGAACAGTAGCACTCCAAGCAGTAACAACGCTGAGGCGAGTACAGCTCAAGAAACTAAGCATCAGGAACAAATCGTTTGCAGCACTTCAGCTATATCCTAAATGAATCCATTTATTTTAATGCCCATTAAGCACCTTTACCATCTCATCTCTTAGCTTCATGATCTGCTGCGCAAGTATGAGAAAAGATCGACGTATGTCAAGACAGAGTGCTGATGAGGGAAAGAGAGCAGGCGGGGGAATCACTGAACCCAGCAGCAGTAAAAGAGCTAATGAGGGAGGCCAGGGGAAAGAACACAAGCCGAAAGGTGATACTCACATTATAGGCCTAGTTTCAAAGGGGTAGCTGTGTTAGTCTATCGTAGAAAACTTGGATTCCCATCTGAAACAGTGTACATCATGGGTTACTGGTGCCACACTCAAGTTCAGAGCAGCAAAAGTGGATCAAGTATCAAAATCAATGAAGAACTGATTGGGTGGTGGTGGGGAGCCGCTCTCGTGGCAAAAGAGAAGGGTCCAGGGTGACCCGGGGCAGCAATGATGGTAAAACCACTGCCTGAGGTAAGAGAACAGACCTTTCTCTGCCTCTGCTGAACTTGTATTACCTGTCTGGCCTGAAGTGAAAGACCTTCAGCAGAGGCTCATGAAGAGGCAGCTACAACAGGCCATGTTCTTTGTAACAGTCTCTTTTAAACCATGGAGCAGGAAGGGGGAAAAAATGAAGATTTTGTCATATAAAACAAATCTCTACAAAACAAAACAAAAAAAACCCCAGAGCCAGGAGTGGACTGCCCACAGGAGCCCCGTGCATGGGTGTGGGGTCAGCAGGGAGGAGTCCCTGGCCCTGACCCCAGCACCTTTTGGCCCTGCCCCCAGCATCTGCTGAGGGTGCGGTGGGTGGGACAGGCTGGCACAGGGGCCGGCAAAGCTTGCTGGCCCCTGGTGTAAAGGTTAGTTTTTCTGCTCCATAAGATATTGAAGCTTTTCAATTTCCACTGCAACGTATGTTTTGTTTTTGTTTTTTTTTAAACTATAACCAATTTCTGTTTTCTTCTGCATAAAACTAAACACTAAAGCATAGATAGTGGGCTCAGTTAAATATGAAGGTGCTGCTTATGCAAGTTTGCAAGGAATGTACCGGTATCCTCAGGTTTTCAAAGAATCATAGGCTACGTCTATACTGGCAAGTTAGTTCGAATTAAGGAAGCTTAATTCAAACTAACTAAAGCCATGGCTACACTAGGCTTTAATTAGTTCAAATTAAGGGCTTCCTTAATTTGAACTAATAAATTTGAATATGCTATTCAAACTAAGGGTTAATTCAAACTCGTTAGTTCGAATTAACCAATGTGGCCCTGTTAATTCGAACTAATTGCTTAGTTCGAACTAACCAGCCCATTGAACTCAATGCAATTCGCTAATTCGAACTAAGCAAGTACCATGAATGGCACTTGCTTAGTTCAAACTAAATTTTGCTAGTTCAAATTAAGTTAATTCGAACTAACTAAAATTAGTTCAAATTAGTTAGTTCGAATTAACTAATTCGAACTAACTTTGGTAAGTGTAGACATAGCCCTAGAAGATTAGGATTGGATGGGACCTCTGAATGTCATCTAATCCAACCCTCTGCTCCAAGCACAACCAACCCCAACTAAATCATCCCAACCAAGGTTTTGTCCAGCCACTTCTCAGAAACCTCTAAGGATGGAGATTTCGTCACCTTCCTAGGTAACTCACCCCAGTGCTTCACTACCTTCCAAGTGAAAAAGGTTTTCCTAATATCCAACCTACTCCTTCCCCACTGTAACTTGAGACCATTGCTTCTTGTTCTGCCATCTGCCACCACTGAGAACAGCCTAGCTCTGCGGTTTTCAAACTACAGGTCGGGACGCAGGACTGGGTCACAGACCTTCAGGTACTGGGTCATGGAACTCGCTGCTGCCACCGCCGAAAGACTGGAATCCATTGCTGAAAGATCTTATTATCGGGTCACAGGAATAAATGGTTTTTTTCAACTGGGTCCCAAGAAAAGAAAGTTTGAATACCACTGCCCTGGCTCCATCCTCCTGAGAACCCCTCTTCGGGAAGTTAAAGGCCACTATCACATCCCCCCTTACTCTTCTCTTCTGCAGACTAAACAAGCCAAGTTCTCTCAGCTTCTCTCAGAACTCATATGCTACAGCCCCCGAATCATTTTTGTTGCCCTCCACTGGACCCTCTCCAATTTTTCCACATGCTTTCTGTAGTAGGGGGTCCAAGACTGGACACAATACTCCAGATGTGGCCTCACCAGTTCCAAACAGAGGGGAATAATCACTTCCCTCAATCTGCTGACAATATTCCTAACAAAGCAGGCCAATATTCTGTTAATCTTCTTGGCAATCAGGGTACACTGTTAACTCCTACCCAGCCCTTGTCCACTGCAACCTTCTGGTCCTTTTCTGCAGAACTGTTGCCTAGCCACTCAGTCCACAGTCCGTAGCAGTGCATGGGATTAGTCCATCCTAAATGCAGTACTCTGCATTGAACCTCATCAGATTTTTTGGCCTAATTTTCCAAATTGTCTAGATCATTCTGTATCCTATCCCTGCACTCCAGTATGTAACACTCCCTCCACCTTAGAAGCAGCTGCAAACTTGATGAGGGTGCAACCTACTCTATCCTCCAGATCATTAATGAAGATGTTGAACAAAACTGCATAGCTCATCTATACTTGTCAGTTGTTTCCATCCCTACTTGTTCATGAGTTCTGCATCATTTGTCATGCATTTATTAACAGGATGCAAGTTGAGTGTTGGTACATTCAACAGTCTGCAGACAGCCCTGTAATCCACTAGAGGGCATTGCAGTCACCCCAGGAGATTCTGACATGCAAGGCACTTTCTACCTCATATTACATGGTTCTCGTGGAAATTAAAAGAGTGCTCATTAACAATGTCACGTTTCTTTCCAAAATGATGCCAGTTATGTTTCTTTATGCATATGTCCTGGAAAGCCATATACTCAATCAGAATTACTTCATGACTAGATAATAATAAATGTCTCTAACGCTGGGTGTAACACATGGCAATAAACTGGGGTTTCGCTCATATGGGTGAAAATGCTCACAAGCTTTTATTTACAGGACAGTGCCCCAAGAGTATAAATGCAAACACAGAAACTTTTTCTCCAACTTGCTTTCCTAGAGGAATTAAAGAAATACACACATTTATAAACCCAGAGCATACCCTTCATCGGACTTTGCAGCATATGGCACTGATGAAATGCTCAGTGATCCTTAGATGACCACTCTGGAGACAATCTTTACATTTCTGAGGCCCTGCAACAGCCTTGGAGAAGAACTTAGTCAGCTCAGAATTCCATATGGTTGCATACACATCACTCCTTGCCAGCTTTATCTTAACTCCTCTAGGAACGCACACAAGAAAGACAAACACTATAACTTCTCTAGGTCTGGGAAGGGAAAAGCTCCTATATTTGAGGTTGTCTGCAACAAACAAGGAACAAGGCTGCAGCACCTACCTCTTCCTGCTACAGCCTTGTCCCAGCCTGAGACATTTTAGATAAACAATACATGCAGGTCTCAGTTTCCTGTATCAGTACTGTACTGCTCCAGCAATGGAAAGCAACCATAACCTAGCACAGCCAGCCAGCAGAACCAGGCGAAGCAGCCTGAAGCACACCACTGAATGTAGGGTATGCTTTGGCAGTATGGTCTAGTAGATAGAGCACAGGACGGAGACTCAGAAGACCTGGGTTCTATTTCCTACTCTTCCACTGACCGACTGTGTGGCCTTAGGCTAGTCATGTCACTTCCTTGTCCCTCAGTTTTCCCATCTGTAAAATGGGAATAATGATATTCCCCTCATTTGTAAAATGCTTTGAGATCTGCTAAGGAAAAGTGCTAGTTAAGAGTTAGATATTATTATTAATGGAGACATATCTTACATTCAGAGAATGCATGAAATTATTTTTTTTATTTTTCTTGGACCAAATTCATCCCCTGATTTGAAGGGAGTCACAGGGCAAAGGAAATTGGCCTCTTGTTCTCACGGCCTGGTCCGCAAAGCTACTGTTCTTGTTTCTATGATCACCATGGCCCATCTGTGTTCTCAGTTACACCAATGTAAATCTAGAACAATCCCACCTGAATGCAGTTAGTCCAGACAGGCAACACCAATTGGGAGCAGCCTTTGCTCCCTGCTGTCACCAGAAAAGTAAGGGTTCATGTGTATCAGTCAGAGGCATTAGACCCACGTGGCCAGCACTCCTCTTTCATTCTTAGGAAAGTATCCAGGAAATCTCATTGTTTAAGGCAGCACTCAAGCTCCACTCCATATGGGTTTGCGCTCTGCAAAATGCTCTTCACTAACATTACAGGTTTGGGCTGTTTTCCAGCGAAACAAGAGAGCCAGGTACAGATCAGCATGGCCACAGCCGCTCCACCTCCCATGCAGTAATAGGCCCAGCCAAGTCTGCAGGTTCCTGCAGAGGGAGAAAGAAGAAGGGAATTAAAGAACCCAGTACATGCTGTAGTGCTGTGTCAGTCAAGAAACAGCCCTGTATTATCTCTGCACCTCCCTGGCCTAGTGAGAGAAAAGACAATGTTTGCAGACTGGCACATGGATAAACTTTTACTGAAATCATCTTTACTTCCAGGCACTTCACAACCTAACCGCATCCCACCCCTCCTCTCATATACACCTTTGACATGCTGACGCCTGCCTCCGCTCTGCCAACAATGCCGGCCTTAACTTCCCGCTCATTTAATTTTCAAACAAATCCCTTGGTGCTTTCTCCCATGCGGCCTCTCATACAGGAGCTCCCTGCAAAGCCACATCGGTGTGCCCTCCCTTTCAAACCTCTCTTTAAAACTCATCTCAACAAACAAAACAAAAAACTCGGCAATGGTTAGGCCGCTGGTGTGTTCAAAATGCTATCATGCTACCTGTCACGTCATTGTTTCCTCAGACTCCCCAGTCTCTTTGTCTGTATCTACCTCCTCGCTTGTCTCTTATAATTTCATTGTAAGCGTCTGGGAACCAGTACCATCTTTTTGTACAGCACCAGGCACAACAATCCATGGGTGTGGTCCTCAGATGCCCCCATAATACAAATAAATAATAATACATAATCTACTTGTTTATTATCCATCTTTCTTCCTTTCCATGATAAGACAAATCAGAACTGATTTCAAGTGTATGGAGCCTGATTCACCACTGTGTTAGTCCAGTCCTACACTTATTCCTAAAGCTATTATTATTAGTCATTTGTAGAGCAGTAGCACCTAGATGCCCTACCCCCACTGTGCTAGGCACTGTATACACATATAATGATGAAATTATTCCAGCCCCAATGGGTTTACAATCTAAGCAGAAAACAGTAGATTTACACCAGTGTAAAGCTGGGAGTGAATCCGATCCCATTTTTAATGCATCTTTTCTCTGTGTTTGTTTTGTGAAAACTTTAATATTTTATCTTGGCCAAATCAATGACAGAGCCTACACCACTTTTCCAGTGGAAACCATGGCACCTGATTGAACTGGTGAGATAATGAAGGCAAAACTCACACCACGGTGTATGATCACTCTGAGCAAGTGAGACACACTTCAAGCAAAAGTTACACAGCAGCCAGGAGGAAAAGCCAGGTTACTAATGCAGCCAGGGGAAGCCTAAGGGGAAGCTTCTCTTCTCAGCTGCTCCTGGCAGATCTTACTTATTATATCCTGCTTTACGCACAGAACTCCCTTTGCTTTCTGCATCAGTGGATAGAGAGGAGTAACCAAGTCTGGCAGTCTGAGTTGAGAGTTTTGTCCTGAAAGCAGAACACGTTCTAAGAAAGAGGAAATAAATCATCCAGTAGTGGTACTCCAAATCCAGCTTCCACTTGGCAGATAAATTGATATAAAGACATCTGATAAAGTTTCTACACCTAGAGTCACTGCTTTTCTACAACACGAGAGCCGCCCTAGCTCCAAACCCCCAGCAGAAATTTCATGTCAGGATTTAACAGAAAATTAGACTATCAGCAACTGTAAGGCAAAGTTAAAGTGCATAGAAGGAAGGTTAGGGGAATCATTTTTTATTGAGGGAGTTATGGCCTAGCCCTTAGAAAGTCTTCAAGGTAGGCATGCGTATGACAAGATCAGTCTGAGGTTCAATTCTTGATGCAGAGACATGGGGAAGAGGTGAACCCCACAGCCTTTTTTTTATGATCGCTCGCTGTACATCAGGATCGCCCACTGTACGCCAGAGTCTACATTAATGCAACGAGATCTGGTGGTGGTGAAGACAATGTAGTTTATTCCAAAATATGGTATAGGATATGTTCATTTACAACATGCGCACCAAACTATTCTCATGCCTGTGATACTATAAACTTCCAAGTTCCTGCCTTAATTCCAAATTAGACAGTAATATTCACCTGTCCTGGAGCTACCTTCATGGACCAATCACTATCCATGAGTCCTGAGGCTGAACTGGCAATCAGAAAGTAAGGAGGAATGGAGAGAACTGATACCATGATGGCTCGATTTGTGTTTTGCTATACACAGTAACTACTGAAATGACCACAGGGTGTTACTTGGGGATTCGGCTGGAAGCAAAAGTCACTAACACATGGGACAAATCAGACATCAAGAATGGTAACATTCAAAAACCAGTAGGGGAGCACTTTAATCTCCCTGGCCATTCTATAACAGACAGGAAAGTTACAGGTCTTCAGCAAAAAAAAAACCTTTAAAGCCAGACTTCACCATCACACTGGATCTGATATGGACTTAGAATGGCTAACTCGGTACAAAAGGTCATTTTCCCTCTGTTACCATTCTCACCTTCTCATCGGTTGTTTTTTAAGGCCCACATCCACGCTGTTTGAATTAAAACAATTACTTTGGTTTGCTGAAATAGACTAACACGCTACTTACTCCTCTGGAACTGTTTGAATTGACCTTGTGACTCACCCTTCTCTGCATGCATATATATTCCTGACACACTACAGTTTCCATTTCATGCATTTGATGAAGTTGTACTATGTCCACAAAAGCTTATGTGATAAATAAATTTGTCAGTCTTTAAAACTGCCACAATGCTCCTTGTTTATTTTGCTGAAATAAACTAACATAGCTACCTCTCTGGAGCTTGTCACATGACATATTACCTCACATTTGCACTCCATATCAGCTCTTTTTAATGCTAGGAGCAACTCATGTCCACAGGGCAGTGCTGGCTCCACTGTCATATTACTGGGAAGGAATGTCATTCCGATTGAGGGAACATCTACAACAGGTGACAATTACAGTTGAGGAAGAAAGATTTTGCAACTTATAGAGTCAAAAACTTGGACTTGGTTGTACACTTCAAATGCAGCTAAATCCTTTGACATGCTGCAGTGTTGTTCAATGGGCAAGACTCATTCCAATGAACCCCTTTTTCAGTCATGTACGCTGCAGATACTACATGATTTGCCCGTGTCGTCTGGTCTCGTACTCAAGACGCCTAGTCATATGGAGCACTTGGATAAGCTAAGGAGAAAGGAGTCTCAATAATCAAAGTAAGCATATAATGCCCCATCTTAAAGCACAGATCTGATCTGGATTATTCACTCCTGTCCCAAAGGCTGTTTACTGGGTGAAGGCATATTATTTTTCCTTTCAGGCAATGTGAAAGTTTTAGGGCAGGCACAGCAGAATGGACAAAAATTCCCATAGAGGGAGGAGTGAACATTGCAAATGAGAGACAACTGTAAAATTCAGATCCTAAACCACATTTCAAATCCTTCAAAGTGTCAGGAGCTCAGATCTGGGGTTTCTGCTAATCTCTGATTTCAGGTCATACACTAAGGGAAAAACCACCACCAGTGCTTCCCAGCTGCCCCTCCTGCTCAGCCGGCATCCAGTCAGGAAAGGTGACAAATCTAAAGATTTCAAATAATATTTCTCCCAAACTGTTGCCCTCTGCTTGTAAGATAGATATGATTTATTATTGTGTGGCCAATCCAGACCCTCTTCTGTCAGACATCCTGCACTGCTTAGACCCACCCTACCCACCCACCCCCAAAAAGCCATTGCAAAGTATTATAATGCAAATGCAATGATTTAAAAAAAAGAGAGAGAGGCTTTCAAACACAGCCCTTGCAAACATGCACCCCCCTCCTTCCCCCATGTTTCAAGGGACATGTGCAGATCTTCATGGGATCCCATGGATAATTTGCACTGATGAAGGAACGTGCTGGCTACTCTGCTGGAAAACAGCAAGCACTAAATAGATGTCATCTTTCTAGGCTGCATTGTGTTATTGGCAAAAACAGATCTATAAATACCTTGCATATTTTTTAACTGTCCTTGGAATTGGCCTCTGAACAAGGCAAGTAATGTGTAGGTTGATGTTCTCTACACTGTTGAGCCAACGGTCTACTTTGTTGATTTAATCGTTTAGCACAGACTTGTTCCAGCGAACTGTGCTATTTGAATAGTCTTTGTCAACTCACGGCTTATGTTCAACCTTGTAATTCTGTTTGACTGGCGTTTATTTCATTTTTTTCATTTATCTGCATTGTTTCAAGGCCTGCAGTAAGGATTGCTAACCAGAATGACTGAAGCATCTGCCCTTGCATACACGCGCTATGGCAAGCACAAGATTAGTTATTTCTGTTTCCCTTTTTGAATGGGATCTATGGGTCCAGTCATCCCTTTTAGCATAAAGAAGGGCACAGTGGAAAACAATACAGCTCTGTATTGTTAGGCTCTGAGAATTCAGTCAAAGCTAAGATAAGCAAAGTTTAGCTGTGGGAGTGGTCTGGGCTCATAAGCGGATGATGCAAAAATCTGCTGATTGTGCTTTGTTCTGACTGATGATCCAGACTCGCTGAACTGAGCAGGGGTTTGCAGCACAGAGGAAAGCTGCTGTGACGAGCCATGCAGCTCCCCCAGTAGGGGATACACCGAGTGGTGAAATAAAACTCAGTGACGCTCACTTGATTAGCTCTGGGCAAACACCACAAACATCGTCCACAAATATTCTTTTGCGTTTTGAAATTAATTCCCCTTTGGCTGTGCCCCTGCTCATTGGAAACACTCCAGAGAATGATTTTTTTGGCAACAATGTTTACAGAGAGGGTAAATTTTAAACAAATGTTGCAGAATATTTAAAGAAAAGACGTTTCAAATTCATTATCACTGGCAACCGGTTTCAAGCACTAATGTTTATCCAGTCAGGGATTAAAATCATGCTATGTGACCAACCCCACGTGTCCTAGCAAAACAGTTTGACTGTGCCCCTGAACAGAGGCAAAATATAGCACATAAATAATTGGTTATGAGTTATTTGCCCAGATCCAGTCAAGATCCTGCCACCAGATGAGGACACAAAAGCAAATGCTCTAATCTGAGTCAGCCCTGATGTTAATGGATACCAGCAGGGAGGTAGCATTCACAGCTAATATGCAATTGTGCACAAATACATTGGAAGGCAGCAGACCCCATTCTCCACCCTCCACCTCCCCCAACGAGCACACAGATTGCAGGCTGGCACAAAATCCCCTTTCGGAGCTACAGTGCATATACATCTGACCAAGTCTTCCGCTCACTGAGTTGTGCTCATGGTTGACGTGTGAGAGTGTGCCAGATGACAGAACCACTTAGAAATCTCACCGACATGGTAACCATCCTGTGCCTCCACTCGAGATAGGCAGGAGTATCCCTCATCCACCCAGAAATTAGCCTCTGTGCTGTGAACACTGCGGGACATGAGCACGTAACATCTGCAAAGCACCTTTCACTGTATACCATGGACACCTTTGAACACTATGTTGGCCTGGCGAAGGCATATGGGGCCTTTCTGCCAGATCTCCGCACCATGCGGCCCCCACACATAACCCTTGACTGTATGCCCACTCACAGCTCATGACAGGAACACAGGTGACCAATGTGTCTGGTGTACCTCGCCATCTGTTTCCTCTACCCCCTGTTTTTGCCTGATAACATTGCACAGGTCAAGCTGTCCCCGAAGTATTTTAACACACAGGGGGCTGGGGAGATGAAGTTGCAAAAGAAAGAGAAACGGTTCTCACAGCCAATTAGTTTTTCAGCTAAGTTGGGAAGGGGTAAAAAGCTCATCTTGTTCCTCTTTGGTATGTATCATTGCTAATAGGCTCTCACTGAGTCACTCCGTTCAAGTGTTGAGATTTGCTGTGACAGGATCACTCATAAAAGTTATTAAATCATCACTCGGAGATGGGGCTGACATTTCAATCAGAGCCTCAGCTTTTATTCCAAGATGCAAATCTCATTGGTTTGAAACATGGCTATATTTCCTTATTCAGCAATACGTTAGATTGCATTGTTAACATGAAGAGCATAAACCACTGACTGGCATTTTAATCTTTCTCTCAGCTCTGGTTGTCATAAAAGCCCCAATCACCATGGCATCTAAGCACCAGACAGAATCAAGGAGTGAAAGCGCAAAGCACAAAAGTGTTTTCTTCTATCCCTTCCGCACCGCTCTGCCTGATGATCAGTATATTCATGTTCCCAAGCGATTGAATTGGGATTAAAAGAAAGTCATGGTAAACCATCAAACTCTTCCCTCAAACCAAACCCCAACCACTTGAAATGCCTGAATGAGATGCCACATCCAATAGATTGTGTAGCTCTTTATAGTAGGGTCAGCCCTTCTCTTGTTTGCCCACCTTGCGCAGCAGTGAAATAATTAACAATGTCAGATTAAGCCATTGGTCATTAGGCTTCTTGGCCAACACTCTGGTGAGGTGAATTGGGGAAGAGCTATTGTTTCAGGTTGCCTCCAAACCCAGGCATTTTCCACACAGTCCCATTTGAAAATTTTCTTGGGAACCACGAAGAATAGAAAAAACTATAATGAAAGACTTTAGACTCTGGAGCAAGAGGCAGGAAACTTCAAAGTGCTGGCTTATACAGCCACCACAAACCAGCCCCACTCAACCCCAACGTAGTCTGTGTGTGATTTTTCTTTAAACATCTGACAAAGTGGGATTTTCTCCCATGAAAGCTCCTGTGATAAATAAATTGGTTTGTCTTTAAATGTGCCACTGGACTCCTTGTTTGTTTTGCTGCTAATAGTAGTTGTTTAATATCCCTCTCTCACATTAACGGCTTTCTCAAACGGGCATATCTTTAACCCAGATCTGCTCAACATTAAGATGGGACTCACTCTGAGCTTCTCTGGAACAGAGGGCCCACTTTCAAGAGTGCTCTGCCCCTGGTCCTTGACACTCACTAGCTAAGTGTATCCAGCTGCAACTTCCCTTCCCAGGATGCTAACACCCCTCTTATGCAAAGCATTTCACTGTTATCTGACAGCTCGAGTGAGCATGTGCAACGAGACTACATACATCTCGGGATGGAGACCAAGGGGCATCCAAGGCTTAAAGGTGAAATTCTTTCGTAACAAAAAAATGAAGTCCCAAAAACAAGCCTGAGACCCTGGATTGTTACCAAGATTCATTAGTCACTCAGGCTATGTCTACACTTGTTAATTTAAGTCGACTTAGCATGTCTACATTCAAAAATTAAGTCGATTTAAAGGGGACTCTGCCAAATCGACTTAGAGCGTCCACATTGGACACCTAAGTTGACTTCTAGGGGCTAGGTGGACCTGGGACTGGTCCACAGTGGTGGGGGGCACCCCTTGCCAAGTGCCAGGGGGCTCAGAATTTGCCCCATTGTACCTGGGTACAATGGGGGCTGAGCAGGACAGGGACACTGGCAGGGCATAGGAGCAGGGTGGGCAGGGCTCTGTCCTGCCCTGTGGAGGGGCATGCCAGGCTCTGCCTGTGCCAGCCACCCTGGCAAGGAAGGCAGTGGGGGAGTCCTGAAGCCCTTTAAGTCGACTTAGGGCTAATCTGCGTCCACACTGGCTAAGTCGACTTAATAAAAGCGACTTAGCCAGTAAAGTCGACTTTAAATGAGGTTTTATAAAGTCGACTTTAATTTTCCTTAAGTCGACTTAAAGGTTCCGAGACCCTCCCCTCCACCAGGGAACCTTGTGACAGATGCCCTGGCCCAGCTCAGCCCCCCCAACCAGGAAGCTACACCCATTGCGGTGTATAGCAATTGGGTGGCACCCCTTTAATTAGTTTGGGAGCCCTCCTGTGGGCCTCCCTGTCTTACGTGACCAGAGCCAAACCGAATACTACTTTACAGGTGATGCAAGGCCTTTTGTATTTGCTGACTATGTTAGGCCAAATTAACCTATTTCCTTTGACGAAGTAATATCTTAGAGGAGGTGCCTTATTTGCTACAGCTGCACATTCACTCCATATACTGGGAAAATCTTCCTTCTTACCAGACCAATGTTAACGTGAGCCTGTTCCCAAGCCAGACCTTATTTTAAAGCATTTCCATAATGCTGTGCAGTTGGGTTTGGCATTCAGGTAATTCAGCTCATCTCCAGGCAGCTCCTTTCTTCAGCGCTGGGAGTTCTGATTTCATGACACAACAAACAAATGTATTTTGCATTACCAATAGCAGCAGGGCTCAAAGGCTGAAGGTCCCATCTGTTCAGAAAAGCAACTGCAGAATAAGTGCCTCAGCGTGTGCTGCAGTTTAAACGTATTTTCTCTACACAGCCAAGGTAAAATGATTGAGGGTTAAGGAAGCTCTCCCCTGACAGCACAGAAGTGCTAGCAATTCTAAAATGAAAAGCCAATGGCTTCAGGAGGAGCAACTGCCAAAAAGCAGCAGCCTCAGCGCAGAATGGCAATCAAAGGGTGAGGACAGGGGGCAGGTATATTTTATTGGGCGCCTGGATACCACTGTGGTAGGTACATTCTAAGTGCTTGGCTAGACAGAGACCAACAGGAAAGCCGTCTTCCCTCCTCTTCTCTGAAAATGGAGGTTAGCTCAGTGGGGGAGCTGATTAAGCAGATGAAAGGGAAATTTTTAACAAGGTTTGAAGATTTCAAAGGAACTGAATATTTGAGTGGTTTGGTTCAGTGTTCATTTTTCCCTCCCCATTTTTTCTTTATTTCCTTTTTGCTGCTGAAAAAGAAAGAAACATAGGGGGAAAAAAAATAAAAACCAAACACTGTTTGGTTTTGAACAAATGGCCATTTTTCAAGTAAATAGGGTTTTTTTTTTCCTTTGTCTAATTGTGACCAGCTCTCGTAAGGAGCGTTCATGGGAGTTTGAACCCATTGTGTTTGATCTGAAAACTGCACAGGATCGCACAAAGGGTCACTTCCATTTCATGCCAGTCTTTGGTGCATGCAGACTGATATTCTGTCTCCAGCAATCAGAATACAGAACACTTCAGAGGAAGGTGAAAAATTCAGCCCAGGATGCATCAAGCCAATGATATATATGTGTATATGGGAGAGAGACCAATGGTGTTTCTTCCTCTGACACTCTGAAGAATGAAATGTGATCCCTTGATTATTATATGTTGTATTCTACAATGCTGTTAAAGGACATTAATTATCCAACTCACTGTTGAAATCTATAGCACTGCATTAATGTAATTGATCCTACCTGCCTCACTTCTGCTACCGAAGGGATTGGTTTTGTTGGGTGGGCAAAATCATTTAATTAAAGAAAATGCTCTGTACTTGTATAATGAACTTTGAGGCTCATGGAAGGTGCCATATAACCAGTAAGTACATGCTGCTGTAAAGCACAGGCGGAATAATTACATTAGACTGGCTAACCAGTACAACTACTTGAAAATTTTCCTTCAGAACTGCTTTTGACAGAACATTAGGCGAAACTTTTCAAATAAAGTCTCTGCGTTCCACCAAAAATTTCAACCTTTCATCAACAAAAAGAATGTTGAAAAATTAGAAAATTTCTTCCAAAAATGGAAAATGTTGATTTAGAAATGTTGCTGCAGTGTCTTATGAGTTACCAGGCTGGACTACACAACCTGTGATATACCAGGGTGGCTCAGGAAGAACATGGTACTGTGGTGCATCATGGTAAATGTAGTCAGGCCAGGGAGGCCGGCTTGTAGTGGAGAATGGGGGTATGAGGAACCCAAACTGCAACTCCCATGCACCATATCAGTATTTCCAAATTTTAAAAAAATCTGTTTCCATCTGAAATTTTTTTATTTTTAATTTTTTTTTCTAAAAAGTCAAAAAATTCTGTGGGAAACCCCCCTCCCCCGTTTTCTATCACTCTCTACTGACTAACAAGCACATTTCAAAAAAACAAGTCACTATTGATTTTTTAGAGTTGGCGCTTTAATGTTGATTAAACATTTTGTCTGTATTCAGCAAGGTTCCTGTGTGAAAGAAACAACTCACTAGGCAGAAGAGAAGTCTGGTGGTTCTGGCTTCTCCTGTTTCCCATTTCCTAGAGACAGCAAAATAAGTTACTCTAATCTTTGCTGCTATGGGAAAAGGGTTAGAGAGTCATTTGAATACCTACAGTCACGTTGAATAAATGAAAGATAGTAACAGTTAGAGGCAGAGTAGGACTCAGTGAAACCCAGAAGCTACCTGGAGAAACACCAGGGGTGTGCACAATGGGTGGGGGACAAACAGGGGTATTGCGCTCCCCCTGCCAGTAATCTGTGGGGGACACAGCACTCCTCTGCTCCCCCAAGGCCAAGCAGGGAAGGCATGTGCAAAGCTCCTCTGGACCCCAGCAGGCAGGGCATGCACAGTGCTTCTCCTAGGTGGGACCTGGCAGAGAGGGCTGGTGCTCCTCCCTGGGATTCTGTGCCCTTCCAAAAAGGCTGGCATTTAAATTCCTGTGCACACCCCTGCTACCATCCAAAATATGGTGCTATTCAAGAAAGCTCCTTCCTCATCCCCTGCTTGCTTGTAGCAAAGCGGAGGGTCTCTAGTGCCTTCCTAGGCAGGCAGGCTCAGTTTCCAAAATCACTTCCAGATCCTCATATGAACAAAATCATTCATGCTCACCATGAGAAAAATTATTTTTAAGTGTAAGTTCTCTAGCTGTATTTAATACATTGTTGTTTGAAATTAAACATGCTACACTGTACCACACTTCAGTTTTACTTACCCTTCTAGCCAAGCAAACAGCTCTCGAAGTACCAATAAAATATCCATGAACTGCCATTAAAACAATGGAGGAACAGCTTGTGCGCGCACCGGACTTTCCATATTCCATCAGGGAACAATTGATCTCAGCCAGATGTAAAGAGACCTGTTCCCTTTGAACGAACTTGGAACATACCAATAGACCCTTCATCTACTTCATCTCTTACTACCCATGGGCCAGCAGAAGGCAGGTGGTGTAAATTGTGAAGTGGCAACTACTGGAGCAACGAACCCACAACCAAAAGGAAATAGCCCAGAGATTCTGGGAACGGGGCATATTTTCAGGATTTTATTAGGCTTTTGAGCTTGATATTGGTGCAGAAAAACAGTCTAGCAGCCCTTTAGGAAGCTAGGCTGCTAGGAAAAAGCAACGGGACTTGGATCTCTCATCACACTCTCTCTGCACTAAGAAAATGTATAATGACTTTGCTCTCCTGATGGCAGCAATGGTGGATAAGTAATAGTATAGACTATGTAGTTTCACTACCCTTCATCAAAACTATACCAGAGCTGGTTTTCACACATCCATAAACCATCAGGAGAGCACTTCAATCTCCCTGGACGCTAAGTAAGCAGACTTGAAAGTTGCTATACATCAAAAAAAGAACTTCAAAAATTGACTTCAATGTGAAACTGCAGAGCTAGAACTCATATGCAAACGTGACACAATCAGACTGGATCTGAATAGGGACTTGGAAGTAATTGTCCCTCCTCACCTTCTAATCAACTATTGTGAATGGGCCACATCTACCCTAACTGAATTGACTTTGTTAGCATTTGCCCTCCTCATTGTAATGCCTCTTACCCCTCCTTGCATGTGTATAAATACCTCCTAAGGATAGTTCCCACTTCATGCATCTGACCAAGTGGGGTGCAGCCCATAAAAGCTTATGCCTGAAGAAATGTGTTGGTCTTTAAGGTGCCACAGGACTCTCATTGTTTACACACCTTGTCTTCTTTCACCTACATTTACTCTAGATCCATTTATCCTTCCTTTGACAATAAAAATCCAAAGTAAAAACCAGTTGCA
The DNA here is from genome assembly GCA_007922175.1 of Pelusios castaneus. Lineage (NCBI taxonomy): Eukaryota > Metazoa > Chordata > Testudines > Pelomedusidae > Pelusios > Pelusios castaneus. The sequence goes on from ML685771.1 coordinate 17,976,795, forward strand.
AGAGAGCGAAGAAACCAGGACAAGTGTAAGAATGCTGCACAGATGAAGAGCCAGGGAGGTCTGGAGCAGCCGATGCAATTACCTGGCTATGCTGACATCTAGAGTTTCATTAGGGAACAGTCAGTAGTTGTTTAACATGTTCCTGTTCTTTTGGTGGTGGGGAAGTAGGTGTTAGAAGTACTGAGAACGCACAGCAAAGGGGATGCACACATAAGAGAAGTCCAATAGGCAATAGTCTTGCATGTGTGAAGTATACAGCAGGCCTCTTCCTGAGGGCTACAGCTTTTGACTGGATTTCTCTAGGACTGTACTTTTTAATATCTAGAAAAGGAGCCTTGACGACTGACATGCTCTAAGAGACATCGCACAAGTATGAGCAAAGCAAGCTTTCCCCATTGCAAACCTCCTGCCTACCCAGTTGGGTGGCAGAAGGATTTAAATAGTGCTATATACCAGGGCCAAATGTTTCAATGACATGTCACAACAGAAACTGCTGGGTGCTGGGCACTTTTGAAAATCTAGTCTTTATTTAGGCTAATGGAAAGCTCTTGAAAACCTGGCCCTGAGCTCATACGAAAATCTGGCTCTCAGCACACATGGCATTTTTCAGGCAGCTCAGAGGAGAAGAGCTAACCAGCTAAGGGTCCGGTCCTGCAGACCCGGATGTGCCAAAGTAAATTTATGCCCATGAGTAGTCCGATGTGTAAACCTATTGAAATGCATTAGTGTTGGTAGGTTTGGGACCAGAACAGACACAGGGGAAGGCAGATGAAAAACCAAGCCTTTTTAAAAACCTTCTTTAGGTTGGAGGGTTGCTTGATTTTTTTTCTAACCCTTCCTCATCCACCCTTTGGGGTTGTGAGGTTTCAGCTCTCGCCATTTCACTGTTTGTTTTTCACCCTGGCATCTTTGCCTGTTTTTGTTAATACTTTCAGATTTCAGTGTGGATTTTCAAGCGTGTTCAGTAGTCGACTTCTTTATTCAGAGTAGCAATGAGGGTGCCCCACCTGCTGGTGGCTACGTGGAAGCTGAGCCTAGCCCTTATGAAATGCTCTGAGACGACAGCTGCTCACAGAAGCAATTTTTCAGTTTGGTGCCTGAAACCCCTCCCCCATCCTGCAATTGGTTTGGGGGTCAAATGGAAACAAACAATAATACTCATTTGTCAGCAAAATGAGAAAGTTTTAAAAAGTCATTTTGGATCAAACACAATGTTTCATTTGAAACAAACCCGTTCTTTCAGTTTTAAGACTGTTTTGCTTCTTTTTTTCCCCCCACAAAGATAAAGGTTTTATCCAAAAAATTTTGTTCAGCTCTAATTGAGACCCACCAAATGCCTTTTGCTTCCAGCATGTTGGCTGATTAGCGCCGATCTCAATCTGAATCTGTTGTGCCCTTGTAAATCTGTGCCCTGTAAAATCTGTGCATTGCATCTGTGCCATATAAAAAACACTTTATCATATTACCAAACCTCTTGAACACTAAAATCTCCTGCAGATAGAATTAAGAACATAAATTTGCCCTTCTGGGTCAGACCAATGGTCCATCATTCTAGCCCAATATCCTGCCGTCAAACAGCGGCCAGTGCCAGACGCTTCTGAAAGAATGAACAGAACAGAAGAATTCTTGAGTGATCTGTCCCATTGTGCAGTCTCAGTTTCTGGCAGTCAGAGGTTTAGGGACACCAAAAGCCTGGGGTTCCATCCGTGACCATCTTGGCTAATAGCCACTGATGGCCCTATCTTTCATGAACTATTCTAACAATCAGACTACAAAGATTCTCAAAGGCGTCATTCAGTGGTTTATCAGGCAGAGCTGTGGCTTGTTCTGCCATCACCAAGCTCTGATTCCTCAGTCACCCCAGACACATGTGCTACCATAAACACCATAAGCTCAAGGGGAACAAAGCTACATGCCTGCAACACAAGCAATTCCATCTGTTTTCAAGATCCCATTAGAAGAAAATAAACTTGTAGATAATAGGATCCTTTGCTTATCTAGAGCTTCTTCCTGCAGAGGCAGCTTTTGGGGTAGGAGAAGCAGGCGCATGCCTAGGGCCCCAAGCAATAAGGGGTCCCACTTCCTGCTTTGTCTACCCCAAAAGCTGTATCTGCCTCAGTCGGCAGCAGGAGGAGGAGCCAGCCCCTGGGACTGAGACTGGTGGCGAGGAGCTGGGGCCAGAAGGGGGAGGAGCCAGAGCCGGCTGGAGGAGCTGGGGCCACAGGGGAGTGCCCCCAATAGCCAAAGGCTGCCTCTGTCTTCCTGCACTAGTGCAAAACCATCTCAGTCCTAAACCCCTGTGCATAATTTTGAGTCCCCCTAGACAGAGCTTGTCCCTAAAATCTGTTCACTCCTTCTACTTTGTAATAATATGCTTAAATTTTTTTCCAGCATCACCCAACCTCTGAAGGGAGATTCTGAATCAATGGTGTCATGGGTCTGTATGAGAGTATAGACAGGGAGAGAATTCGTGGGGCCACTCAGTGCCTAAAACCACAGCTTCATCCCAGCACCTGGTGCAGGCACAGAAGTAGGCAGATTGCACCTCCACTATTCAGGCAGTGTAAAGACCGTTCCAGTCCCTGAGGCAGACTAAGGCAGCCCTCAGGCCCTCCAGAACTTGTGCCCCTCACAATGGGTCCACCGCAGGGGTGCAAAATCAACAAGGCACAGCTTGTCTATGGCCACAAGTCTCTCTCACTTCTATTTGCCTCCTTCCCACCCAACCCATCTCTACTACATCCCCACTCCTTTCCCATCCTGCACAAAATGCCCCTGCACCCACAACTGCTATAGAGTTTGTTCCGTGCTGTTTTCAGAGGGATCTTATACTTTTGCACCAGCTAGCAGGCCTAACATGGCCATGGAGCAATGGTGAAATGGCAACTGCTGGAGTTGGATGCACATAGAATAAAAAGTATTTGCAAGTGTTCTTCTAACTCAAGCCAGCCAATCCATCCCACTGGTATTTGTCCTCTCTGTACAGACAGCTTAAAGGTTAAAGCCAATGTTAGAAATGAATACACTTCTATAATCAGCTTCATTGAAGCACAAATTTGGGATGTAACTGGGCTAGCAGGTGCTGACTTCAAAAGCCTTGTCATAGCACTGGAAGCTATGGGAGAAAAGGTTGACTGCAAGAGGCCAGAAAGGCACAGAGTGAGCCAGACCCAAAGGCAAATCAGAGTACAATAGCTACATGAATCTATGTTCAGAAGCCCAAAGTGGTGCCTTGAAAATGCAGCATGTTTGAGCCTCCGAGAATTCTCTTGACCAGGATATATGTATCCAGTTAGGCAGAGTTAAAAAACCATCAACCAAATCACTCCTTCTCATGCTTGTTGTGGATCTACATGTGCGAGATGTACTGTAACACCCTTTCCTTTGCAGTTTTGTATTTCTCAACGTTAAGGTCGCTGTTGTGTTCATACAATGATAAGTTACATGGGGAGAGAAGAGATGATGTGTATCACGCATGCCCTATCTCCTATTAATAGCTCTTGGTCATGCCCTTAAACAAGGAAAATAGACTGTAAAAAAGGGACCTTCTTAGGCACTTATGTCGGCAAACGTTTTGTCACTGTGCTGCTGTAAATATAAGTCTAGACATGGCCTCACTCAATAGCTCTGCTCTCCAGGCATAGGTGGAATCGGAGCTGCTTACAAAAAAGAAGAGGGCTAGCATTTTCAAAGGGGACTTGGATGCACTTCCACAGGAACCCAGTACCTAACCCCCTGCCTGAAAATCCCAGAGTAAAATCACTTAAACAATTTTCTACTTCAGTGAGCAACTGGGAAAAGTCACTGGTTTTATTTTCAAACTGAGCAGATTTGCCCTGGAATTGTGAATACATCTGGAACCCTGAAATGACATTTTTTTTAAAAAATCGCTTTTCCAAGTGTCTCTTCACTTTCAGGTGAGGACTTCTGCATTGAGGGGCTGAGGTACCATGGTGAGAGGACCTGTACAGGGCCCTAAACAGAACATGAGTCTGACCTTAACGAGAAAGCAGCAGCACCTCTGAAAGCAACAAAGAGCAAGCTAAATGCTATTTTACGGCTTAATTCAATTAAAAAAAATAAATCTGTGGGCTAGCGTATTATCAGAGAGAGGCTTTGATCATCTATAATTGGCCTCAGCCAATTCATCATAAGCTTCATGCCCTCGTGAGCCATGTACATTGTACCCCTGATCTATTGCTAACTCAGAGAACTCAGCAGTAAAGCGATCTCTGGAGCTAAGCAGCCCTCCTCCTCCTTCTTCTTCAGCCCTCCTGTGTTTGATGTAGACAGTGCATTGTACAAAGGGAGCTGAGATGCTTACAGAGTGACTCCACCATTAGGGACAGTTTTCCTTCATGCTGCTCCTCCTGAGAGGGGGTTTGCATAATGGTCTCCCTTCAGGGTGCAGCCTCTATCCCCTTAGAAGCCACAGTGGGATATAACTTAGTGCTCTCCTGGCCAAGATGGGGTCTACTCTGCAGGCAGCTCTGGCTAAGAAAAGGCTTGCGCAGGTACACCACAGGGAAAGTCCTTTCAATCTCAGGGGCACCTGTTTCAAATCCCGGAGGGAAAACACACACAAATTGGGAGAGTGCAGTGAAAACAGGAAAGGAAAATATTTGCAGACAGATAAATGGAGAAAAACAACAGGGGGAAAGATAGAGAGAGCAGATAGATAGGGTTACATCCAACACAAGGACTCATGGGCCCAGTGGTTCCACGGTCGGACATCTGCACTCAGAGTTCAGAAGTCTCGGGCAAAGTTCCAGTGACCAGGAGCTCCTGGTCATGTTCGGCACCAATGATCTTTCCCCAGTGAGCCCCTCTGGTGTCCTGTTCTGGCATGCTCTGCAAACCCCCCAGTGCCATAACCTCTCAGCTATAGGCTTCCTCCTTATTCTCAGGGCAAAGTCACAAACCCCAGTACACACAGCCCCATGCAACTCTGGGCAGCAGGGATACCAGCTTTTCCCCCTCACGCACCCACATAAATTTCAGAATGTGTTTGAGTCCCATTGCAGTCAATGGAATTTAAACATGTGTTTAAAGCTAACCATGCTCAGGAAGCTTTGTAGAATCAAAGGAACAAAAGTTGCCCTTCTGCATTAGAATGAAAAGATGTGTCTGGCTGACTCGGGAGCATGATAACCACCCTACAGTCTTTAACCCCCAAGTTGTGAATTCAAATCTGGCTCAAGTCAGTAACACATAGAGATGAACCAAAACCTGAACCCAGAGTCTGCCCTCTCTGTGGTTTTGATTCCAGATCAGAGGCCAAAGCTGGGACCCACTTTGAAATCTAGGGTCAGAACCAGCCCATGAGGGCAGAAATTTCTCTAGATCAGCAAGTTATAAACCTCGTGAGATCTGCTGATTTCACAAATGTCTGCCACAGTGGAGCTGGAATCTCTGAGAACCACTCGAAAGGTTTTAACACCCTTATGCCCAAACCCCAGTTCATCTCCAAACCCAAACACCAGCCCTACACTATACCTAAAAGATTCAAACATAGGCACTGCTAAAAATGAGCAAAAGTTAATATCACTGGAGAGCTGCTTATTGGCCTATGTGGAATGAGTTTGTGGCCTCAATGCAGTACCTATTGGAAAAATAAGTATATTACAGAAAGGGTTTCCACAGCTGGTGCTGATTTCCCTCATTGTCAACAATCTCCATGAACAAGCCCAGAAGCGAATGAGCCATGGAAACTGACCTCCTCTGTCCCCAGCAGAGGTGACCCCTCCAGGTCAATCTGTGATTCTTTGCTCTGGGAACAATGGCAAAGAAGGCTGCATAGTTATGGTCTGCTCTGCATCTGTCCTGTGGGTAACCAGAGGGCTTCTGTCTCTGTCAGATCTCAATCACCTGGCTTAACAAAATACTTTTTTTTTTAAAAGGCACAAGGGAATCTAAAATACCATGGGGTTCACTAGATAGCATGACTCTGAAGATATGGGGTTTGGGCACTAGGTGCATCAGAGAAGCAGCCACTGCACTGAGATGGGGAGGTGGCAGGAATCATTTCTGACTGTCTCTCTGTACAACGTAGCTAGCACAATAGGACACCAACCCTGATAACAAATACCTCTGATCAACTTTTCAACATTATGTATTGTTTACTCGAGGGTCACAATCAGATGCACTAGCCGTTAAAGATAGCTCAATCAAAGAAAGGCCATTAGCAATAGAACCAGGTGGTAGTTCTCTTACCAACTTTAAATAAACTAAAACAAAACAACACCAACAAGAAAATCCTGCAAATTGTGGCGTGGAGAGGCGTGATGTGACTCATGATGCTGACGGCAGCCCCACTAGTTGAACCTACCAGGCCAGCATAAATGCTGGCTGAATGAATAACATTGTTATTGATTCAGGACTCAAATAAAGTGATAAACTGGAGATCAAGTGTGTAAAACTCCATTAGCCATCGCGTGTTCTCATTTCCAGGGCTGCCTTACCTAATTGAAATTGATTGGAGGCATTCCCACATGTCTGCTGTATTTCTGGGCTGTTCCATCCTAAGGGATACAAAGCACAACCTGAGCTTATCAACAACCCTATAAAGAGAGGGAGAGAGAGAGAAATGTATTTGTAAAGACACATCCCACAGAAGTTTGAAAAAAACAACTAGAACTTCAGCGCTCTGGGGGGCATTGTAACAGGAGCCCTAGAAACACCCACTCTTAAATGGCACATTTTATTTCCTTCATCACAAAATAGGTGTTTCTGAAAATCTCACTGAAAAGTAACTGGGAAGTGGGAACTGACACAATTTAATAACAAGCCTCAATAGAAACAAATGCAATTTCAAAGCAAAGCTAGTGTTCTGAGACAGCAAGATCTCCGACAGTTAGACAGGAGGTCAGAGGGCCACTGAGAGAATATCTGCACTGCAATTAAACACCGGTGGCTGACCCATGGCCGCTGGCTGACTCAGACTCAGAGGGCTTGGGGCTGTCAAATTGCTGTGTAGAGATTTGGGCTCTGGCTAGCGTGTGCTCTGGGACCCTCCCCTGGCCAGCAGAATTCCAGAGCATAGGCTACAGCCTGACTGAGCCCCACTGTCACCACTGACTGCAGATTTACAGCCCCAAGGCCCATGAGCCATAGTCAGCAGGCACAGGCCAGCGGACGGTGTTCAGCTGCAATGCAGAAGTGCCCAAAGAGCTCAGTCATATAGGACCATGTTGCTATGTGACTGAAAAATGATGCTGCTATTCCATCTTTTCTGTACGGCCCCTTTAAGAGTAGAAAGTCTACCTTGCTTGATGGGGCAGCTGCCATATGTTGTTTTCCTTTCACACCTGCAGAGTTAGCGAGGGGATCATTGAGTTCTCCTTGGATGACTTTGGGCCATTGAATTACTCCGGATTTGACTGAAAGCAGAATGGGTTCTGGATAGTTTTGGGTTTCCCCCATCTCCAACAAAAGCCAATTAGCTTTGAAGAGCTGCCTCCAGCTAGTGAATAAAACACACGCTCATGCAAAATGTGCCATAACAGGCACTAACGACCCTATTGGAATGTGTACACATTTGAAGAAAACCCAGTTAAACATTCAAACAAATATTCGCCAGAAAACATTTGTAGTGTGTGCCCAGCTCAGGCCAAGAATCAGGAGAAGGGGACTACATGTCTGTGGTGTGTACAGTTGTCTGAAAAATGTGTGGGCAGAGAGGGTCTTTCATAATCTGGAAGTGGCAGCTTTGGTAAAATGGTGCTGAAAGTCCATCCCTCAGTAACTCAATTTTATTACTTTATTTTATTTTATTGGCTTGTTTTGCTGGGTCTATAACCAACCCCCCCCCCTCCCATCCACGCACATTTTAAGCCCTACATGTATGTGTCATGTGTAATGAGCCATCAAGACAATCATTAGGAGCACTGCAGAAAATTGTGCCTGCATACCCAAAAAAAGCTTACAACTATTTCCTCCGTAAGGACCAGTTTATGACTGAGCAGAACACCTCCTGTCCAGCTGACCATCTGGTTTGGGTTTCCAACTTCTGGGCTTATTTAGTTTCCATCTTTCTTTCTCCCCCCACCGCCCCACCCCGTGCAGCAAAAACTCAGTTCTAATGCAGTAACTGGTCCTGCTGCCTTGTGTAATCTGTGCTGTCTTCCCTCAACCAACTCAGATAACACTGACCTCTGCAAATGGCTTGCCAGGATCTGTTTCCAGTAGATAATCACAGAATGTGACAATCCAGAGGAGAATGATAAATACACTATGCTCCAAACATTTCTAAGACTTTAAGTGGGCATCAGGTGTCATGCTGAGTCCATCATCATTCTCAGTGGTTTAATGATGCAAAGTTGCTTTGAAGCCTCTCTCTCTTCTGGGACAAATGCTTTGAAGAGCTGCCTAGTGCCTGTTAGCTAGTGAATAGCAACACACACAAACACCCCCCCCCCTCCCCAGCTTCCTCCCCTTCAGTATCACAGCTACAATTTTTCAACCAAGTTTACAAACAATGGGCTTCATCCTGTCAGGTGGTCAACTCCCTCACATCAAGGGGATTTATGAGGCTCAGTACAAGGGGGAGGTGAATAGTGTGGATGTATGTCATTTACACACTTAATGTTGCCTCTGGGTCTCTTCAGCTTACTCAGAAAAGGAAAATGTATTTCTCAAATGTCTTGATTATTTTGCCAATGATTTTGAAAACACTAGCGGTAGCTCCCTCTCAAGCAGCCTCTGTGTCAGCATCCTTTGCAATGCGAGTTGTTTTGACCAGGCACTTAGGTTTCTGTTCCCTGATCAAATGAGTATTATTCCTAGGGCCCAATCCTCAGCTGGTGTAAATTGGTGTAGTGCCATAGAAATAAATGGTATTGAGCCAATGATACCAGCTGCCTTACACCATGCAGATTACAAACCTGATATTTGCTTGTGTTACCATCCTCCAATATTTGCTTAAAAATCACAGCCTGCTGACATTCCTCCCAGTAAACTCATTCGCCAGAATATTCACAGAAACCAAATAGCAATCACTGCTGTAGAGTCGAATCACATTTGCTTTTCCTCATTTTATGCTATCACAGCCTAAAAAAATTAGAGTTTCCAGTGGAATTGATCTAGATAGGTCCTACCAGGAGAATAACAGTGTGAACACTGGGCTGAGAAGCCAATGCATATTGTAGTGGCAGTCAGCCACATCCCCCGAGATCTTCTTCTAATACCATAATATACATGTACAGCTGCACCCCCATGCACAATCCTTTTAGAGAAATAAAAGGCACTAAGCCAAAAATGCATTTTGTGGACTCGTAACTGACAACTAATCCCATTATATTGGATCAAAGTACTAACAGAAGCCCTTAAGGGCATATTCTTAAAAACGAGGTAGGAAGTAAATTATCCTGTAGTATATTTGCACTTCTCAGTATTTCGTCTATTACATTTTATTAGAAGGTGGAATTGATGAGTTCTCTCTGGTGATGTTGCTTTTTGATGGTACTTCTTGAAAACTCTTGGGTGATGATACCTGGCACGCAGAGACACAGGGAAAAGTGTTTAGCATTGGTTTGATACTCAGTAATAAGCCATGGCATCTGCTGAGTACTGACTGTGAATCTGAATCGTGTCGAAAACATTATTTCCTGTCCTATAAACGTCACGAAATAATGGGTCCACATTTTGGTGTTAGCTAAAACACCCTGTGAAGGGAAGCAGAATATCATGTAGTAGGAGGGGTGCTAGAACTAAGGAAAAGCTGTAAAGAGGCGCCAGGCTATCAGGCATCTCTGGCATTGGGAATGGGAAGAAGCCAAGCCTCCAGGAGGGAGAGTGCCGGGGCCTCCCTAGGAGCATATGTGCATGATATCAGGATCATACATGCAATATGCAAGCTCAACCATAGCTATTTGCATTAATTGGCCCTTGCCATGCCTTGCCTCACCCATCTGTGACCCATGCACTTTTGACACGTGGTGCAACAGAAGGTGTCCCCAGAAGTCAGCTAAGGCATGTCCAGAGTACAATGCTGAGTCTTTGACTTTGAGACCACTGGCATTGTCCAGCCACCCAGCCACAACAACGTTTTGTGAGGAACAACTGATATACTGACTGCTACTGTACAAATATTATACATGCAAATTGCCAGTGTGTATGTGGGAAGCAACTACAAATAAAAATGTATCACATTTAATGTATGTTATGTGTGTGTCTGTCCTCTCCCCCTTCGTCCCCACCCCCCTGACATTCATAAGGCTAGAAGCCTAAAACATACTCACCATTCAAAAGGTTAAACCGCAGAAGCTCACCATAATGTTATGTGGCCTTTTCAGCTGGAGAAAGTTACGCTTGAGTGAATAGAAGGACAAAGGGCCTGTTTCTATCACCTGCAAAGGGAGTCCAGAACTAATGCGTGAAAGTGGCATATCCAGGCTCCTGAGGATATTGCGGCTGTGCAGTTACTGCAGAAGATTAACTTCAGCAAAACAGCTGTTTACTCCTATAGTACATATGTGCAGGGGCCTTGCTCTCCATCTCTGTGGTCAGTAAACAAACTGCTGAGTGGCATGGAAGTGAAAGGAAAATGTATCTGAGGTCTGGGTCTTAATGGACCCATTTTCTCTGCATTTTTGCCTGGCTGAGATTGCTCTGACCTGAAACTAATTGCTCTTCTCCCTAAGATGTATTTTGGTTAATGCACCTGCTGCTGAGAATCTTCTTTGCCTATCATAAAATCCACAGAGTTTTGCAGGCACGTGTGAAGCAACAATGGGGCACAATCCCTGATGGGGGCCTCTCAGCCTGCCATAATACAAATAACATCATTTAAACACAAATTTAATCTCTCCTACATCCTTCTCCAAAAAGCTGTAAAACTACTTAGATGGAGAAATACCATCTTTTAAAATAACGTTACCAGCTTCTTTATCTGTAATGTATATTATCTTTGTAAGACAGCTGGTAAGTGTAGTACTTAGAGTACATTTACTGGTTTACCTGTGTGACTGTCTGACATTATTTTAACCTGAACCTAGGTGTGCTTTCTGACACTGATCTTAGCTGTGCAGTCATTGGCTAGAATAGCTAGCTGAGCCACACTCATTCTTCCCACGAAAAGTCATCCAATGACAGACTTCCTTAACTTTCTACCTGCATGGCAGGGTTGTCAGGAAACAGTAGTCATGTTGGTTCATCACTGTTCAGAAACACGCATTGCTCTTGGGTTTATTTTTATTTAATTTTGATTGATTTTTTATTAGGGGAATCACCCACATTTTTATCTACTTGGGGCTTAATAGCCCATGACCTGTACCCAGTAAAGATCTACTAAGAAGCATTGGACTGGAGGAAAAATAGATATTCAATCAATAACTATACAAAGGATCACACATAATGAATAGTAAAACATTGTGAGATGGCGACCTACAAAATAATCTTTGACCTGTAGGTTTTAGATGGTTATCCTTTATTCCTTGAAAATGCAGGCTGACATCTTAAATAATGAGCAACAATTATTTCCTGAGGTATACTTCAATGGGATATGTAGAAATGGAAATTCAATTAAGCAAATCTTCAGCTTCCTTAAAAAGACAAGACCCAGCCCAGATTCCCAGATACAAAGGTATTCTGAGAAAGTTCTTAACCAGACCTGATCTTCATGGTTCTGGCCAATCTTTCTTAAATCTAAAAATAAAACATTGCTCAATCTCTCTCAAGGCTCTGTAGCAATATGAACAACCTTCACAGCTTGCTAGATGGCGATAGAATGTACTCAAATGTTACTAGATTAGCATGACTGGAATAAACCCTGGTCATGGTTAGACGTGCTTGGTCCTGAAGATAACATGAAACAGGCTTGCCGACAGAAGTTAAATAGAACAATGCAAGATAATCTCAGAACTAGTTCTTCCACAGGAATATTCACCCAGGGAGTGATTTCTGTTAACGTTCACACAAATCAAAGAAAATTGCAATCACATATAATATCTAACATGATACGTTTTTCTCACAGATAATATTTTACATCATGTGTTTTTCTCACAGTGTACAGATCATGAGACTATATGGAACCAGCATCAAAAGTACTGCATTTAACTTGAATAATGAGACAAACATAACTGTGGTGGGGAATTTCAGACTCTGCCCAGAATGTAGCTTGGCAGAAACTTCCAGGGCAACGTGCCGAGAGACTAAACCCAAGCATTGTTTCCTCATAAGCATAGAACGGCACATGATTCCAGGCACACTGCCTGATCTAAAGCCCACTGACCTCAAGGGGCTTAGGACCAGACCCATACTGCAAAAGGGCTTCCTCAAGAGGAAATAATGAAGTGCAAGCAGCAAGACATAAGCTCAGCTAGGGACATTATGAAAAGCAGGGCTCACAAAACCTACTGCCCTGAGGAAAGGTATTTTAGCTTAGCACGAGATCCAGTAAGAGCAAAAAATATATGAGGGAAAGAGAGCATAATGAAGAGGAAGAAGTAACTCATCAGCAGAGTTAAGGGGGTGCAAAGTGCAGGCAGATGTAGGCCTAAATGGCTTCTAGCCCATGATTGTTACCCACACCATCATCTTACATAGAGTGAGCACAGCTGTTAATTCCCTAATCTACACCCAAGAGGGCACTCTCCATGAGTGGATCTACTTGGGTCTACATGGAAGGTCAGATCCAGTTCAGCCATCTCCACAGCACTTCCTTCCTTCCAGAGCCCCTTGCAGTTAGGGCTCTGAGACTGAGAAGTGCCTTGGCATGGAGCAGATCAAGGACCTGTCCCAAGGGATGCACAATATCACTGATCAGACATACAGTGGATCTGAAGAAAGGTCAAAAGCTGAGTTAGTTGTGCCGGGATTCCTAGCTCTGGTTTCACTGATGGCAGTAAAATTGCCATCAGATCGGCCTTCCCAATTGACTGGTTGGGTCTGTGAAGACCTGTTCAGTCAATCGGGAAGCTGATCTCTGAACAAATACCCCGGCAACTAGAGTAGCGCTGAGTTGAAGGAAGGCCCCTCCCTTCGATGCAGCACAGCGGACATACCAGGCGTAGGGCAGTCGAACTAGATATGCAAGTTATTTTAAGTAACGTGCATGTCTCCATTTGACTGCCACTGAAAACGGCAGGCAGTGTAAACACACCCTATCATTGCTCAGCTCAACCTGTGAAGCTCTGTCTCCACTCTCCCATCAGCAAAAAAAAAATGAGCCTGATGGTCTGGTCTGGTCATAATGCAGGTGGTCCAGACCAGAGAGGGCCCCCTCCCGGGCTGATGCTGGGGCCGGCCCACCCACCAATACAAATTATTAACACTCCCAGTAGCTAGACTAGCAGCCGGGAAGCACTGGAGTATATACTCTGTACCATCTGTGGATTCTTCTTGTACAGGGTTGAATCCTCTGGGTTCCTGGCTGCTTTGCTCTTCTGGAGAGGTGTGAAGAAGCCCCAGCAGAGCCAAGAATCTGGACTATTTATTTTCCTTAACTGAAAATTGTCACATCCATCACAAAGGGAGGTAACATCTAGTGGTTACAAGATTTTGTGACGCCACTGAATGAATCTACCAACTCATTGCTGTAGGATTCAAACACCACAGTAATATTAGTGAGTTCTTCCCCACAATAACTTAAGGAAATATTATTGTCTGTATTTTATAGACAGAGAACCAAGGTGCAGGGAGAGTAAATGCCTTACCCAAGGCCACACAAAGAGTCTGCAGCTGTCAGGAATTGAACAGAGAGTAATGGATACAGTCCTGGGCCTTCACCACTATCCCTGCCTACCTTCACTGTGCTCTCTTGAAGTTGTAATCTGATGTCCCAGAGAAGTGCCTGATTCTGCAAAGATCTGTTGAAAGCAATTTGTACTCCATTGCTGAGGGTGACGCACCTGAGTGTGAGAGATCCTGGAGAGCAGAGGGACCCGGACAGCAGTCAATTAAAACATTTGAATTCTGACACCATCCCTGTAATATCTCCCCAACAGTTCTTGCCAATAAGGCTGGATGTGCATTTTTAAACAATACCTCTTTGTTTTGTTCAGCTGGAAGCTCTCTGAAACAAACACAACCAGCTGCCTAGACAAGCCCATTACATGACAAGCTAAAGCGTAAAAGGAGGAAATTGCAAACGTTCCAATATGGATCACATTTTAAAAAAACAACACAAACGAATCACTATTGCCCTGAAACAGTGCTTCATCCTTCGCCATGCTGGTTTCAGGGGCTTGTACAGCTGACACCCTAATTGCAATGAGGTATCTAAATTATGCACAATACGCACACATGAGGACACTGTAATACAAAGGGATGATCTTAGAGAACATAGTAGGGAGCTGAATAGCCATAGTTCCCACTGACTTCAGCTGAAGTTGTAGGTCCTCAGCGTTTTTGAAAGCCACTCTCCTCGGTTCCCTACACACTAGCAGACAGATTCTGATATCAATGGAATTTATGCCGACATAATGGAGATCAGAACTTGGAGAAGGACAGCTTATTGCAATCAAAGATTTCACATTTAAATGCAACACCAAAAAAGAGGATTTATTTTCAAATCCTTGAGGGCTTCTTTGTTTAAACATCTCCCTAGCCCCACTAAATGGTGTGGTTGGGACTCCTGTTTGCATTGCTTATATAGCTGCTCCAGATCCATCACACCTCAGTGTTATATGTGTAGCCCTCTATGCTCAAGCCCTCCTTGAGAGCAGGAAGCAATTGTACGCTGCCTTGCTTTGTGCTCTGTGGCTTTCAAGCTATTGTGTGACGAAGCTAGCAGTGCCACAGTGGGGAAGGAAAACAAAGACCTTCCAGTATATTCTGCAAGTCCAGGCAACATGCTAAGGCCTTGGCTACAGTGGAGATTCTAACCACTGGTGCAGCAGCGAAAACCCCTCGTGTAATCATCCAAAGCCAAAACCCAGGTTCTGCACGAATGAAGCTCATCATGCTAGAAACTGGGATAAGCTGCCCCTGTGCAAAACTACATTTCAAGCATGTGTTAGCTGGACTTGAGCAAATCACGGCTGGTGATGTGTACACTAAGGGATTCGCCAGGCCAGCTACATCGCAGCACAGAACATGCCAAGGAGTGAAACGAGGCTTAGCCCCACCACAGTTTCGATGAGATCTTGAGGTTCATACTTCAGCAAATTTCTCTTCATTGGGAATCCAAAGGGTCGAGTGAAAACTGAATCAGGCCCTCCTGCCTGGATCAATGCTACTGCAGCTAATGGAAACTTTGCCTCTTATTTTCCATAAGCCATCTATGACAATGTACTAACACTCTTCTGCAAGTTTGATGAGAATATGGAGCCCTCCCGGAAGAAGGGAAAGGAGAAGAGGGTGGAGGCACGGCAGGCAGACTCAGAGAGGAATTAAGGCAAAGCGGGAGGAAGGCCTGGAGCTGAGAATGGAAAGCAGATTTGTTCAGCGTGTCCTTAATAAAGCCTGGGGAAGAGGACAGAGACAGAGGCAGAATTCTTTGATTACCGCCACATATACCCAGTTCTGGAGACAATGATCCTGATTCACCAATTACTCCAGCTTTGCACTGGATTGAGTTCAAAGGACATATGCTGATGTCATACTGGGGTCACAATGGACCAATATGGATGTAGGAAGGACATTATGGGGAAGCTTGTGGTCAGGTGGGTAGCACACTGGACAAGAACACAGAAGACCTGAGTTCTGTTGCCAGCCATGGCCACTGGCTTGCTGTCTGCCACTGTGCCTCGGTTTCCCTTTTCTTATCTTCTCTCCTTGGATTGTTAATGCTATAAGACCAATTTGTCTCTAGCTATGGGTCTGTACAGTACCCAAAACAATGGTGCCCAAACTTGCCTTGAAACATTACTGCAATACAGATAATGGAGTTGTGGAGACAGACAAGGGAAGGACCAATAAAATGCCCCGGGAGGGGGTGGGGGGCTATGCTAGATAGAAAGCTGCACTAGAGGAACCTCCCTAAAGCTATAAAGAAAGAGGTGTGTCTATACGCTGAGATAGCTAACCTCGGAGAACTGCACCATGGAACATCTCTATGGAGTAAAGGCACAGGTCGTTCTCACCCTGATGCAGCTAATCAAGTCAACCCTGTTTGCCCTGCCTGGGGTTGTAGTTGGCCTTGATTCCCTATGCTGAGGTGAAAGCTGCCGTGTCCCATGTCCCCCAGGAGTGAGCTATCTCCCTGCTTCCCACCAGTAAAATTAGCCTTATTTTCCAAAAAAGTCCTGCAAATATTCTCCTCTGCGTATCACCAACTGCTATGGGTCCCTGCCAACTTCCTCCCAGCAGGTTGCTGTGCAGCAAGCCATGGTGTAAATCTACTTTCCCTGAGCCAGCAGTGCAGTAGCATCCCTTACAGACACTGCTACAGCACAGTGTAAGTGCTGAGATGTGGCTGAAAACAGAGAACTCTGGACCTTCCTCTGGGACTTTTGTTGTGCGGTTCACACAGGACGCTCCTTTCCCGCCAGCCAAGGTGCAGTAGATTCACATCTTGGCTTGCTGTGCAGCAACTTGCCATAAAGGCCAGGTCCCCCTCCTGTTAGATGGACTTGACTGAGGTAATCAGTGGGGTTAAATATGACAATGGAAATAAACTGCTGCAGTTCCTGTGGGGACATGAAAGAACCAGCTGGTAAAGTAGGCAGAAGGTTTTCCCATTGCGATTCCTGGCTTTGGGGTTGCAGATGTTGTTACAGTGATGGGCCTGATACAAACCAGAAGAACATTTGATGTACTGAGGGCACCTCTTTTAACATGGGTGGTATTTATGAAGAGGCTACAGGAAATTAAAGACTACACATAAAACAGAAAGGCCAAGTACTGGAATAAAAATCATATCTGTGCTCCTAAGATTTACTCCAAATGTTTAGTACAGATGTTTCCAACTGAGTGGATCTTTGCTGGCCTCGGCAGTGCTCTGAAGATCACTATGTATTTTTAGCACCTGCTAAGCAGCAACCTGAAGCCACTCAGGTATGTCGCATAATGTAAACAATTTCCATTACCTCCTACAAACTGGACTGCCCCCATGAAACGCCCCATCATACGAGAGATGAGCTCTTCCACGCAGCAACCCAGGACAGCTGCTAGTGCCACCAGGAGCAGCAAGGCACAGCCAATCCCTGTCACCACGGTGCAGATTTGCCAGGATAAGCTAGGAATAGCCCCAAAACTGGCATACTTCCCACACTCTTCCACCATCACCAGCTTCCCCTCCTCTGTCTGAGCTGGGTACGTGCATCGTCGGAAGGTGCTGAATGAAACCGGCTTCCCCAGCTGCGAACCCAAGAGCCAATAGGGCATAAAGTAACTGGCGGAGCTGGCAACCGCAGTGAGAAAGGATAGGAAAGCCCAGAGGGCCCCTGCCAGCGTCAAACTGCTGCCCATCTTCTTAGATCTCCCGCTAGACGTGAAATCAGAGGTAGCTGCCTCAGGGCATGCAAAGTGCCTCTTTGTCAGTGAAACAAACAGGGAATCCTGTGGCACTTTTAAAGACTAACAAATGTATTCATTGCATGAGCTTTCCTGGGAGAAAATCCCACTTCGTCAAATGCCTCAGAGAGAGACAAAAGGAGAGACCACAGAAGGGGTCTGCCCAGAGAGGAAACAGGGAGAGTGTGTTGGGTTTACCTTCCTGCGCCCATCTTCCTCCAAGTAAAATGACCCTTTTCTTCCGCCCAAAAAGGCTTGCCGACTTCCTCCCTTGCCCAACAGTCCAGGAGCATCCCCACTTATTTCATTGTGTTGTTTTCTTCGTCGGGCCCGGCGTGCCTGTTGACTTATACATTTGGGCCCAGAGACGATCTCTTATTGGAAACATTTGTTTCGTATTTGCTCTGGCTGCTGCACGTTCAGATTCCGTCTGGCCATTGTCAGTAGACCTCACAGAAGGCTTTGACAATGCTGGTGGGTCATTCTGTTGCGGTTGCTATGTTCGGTTGCAATCTCTGAAATAGAAAAGCCACCCAGTAAGATCACGGGCTGAGTGATTTTATACATAACATAGTAGGTTAAAAAATTCTTCATGCCAGAGAAAAGATTAAGAATTAATGTTACTTAAAGGTCCTATTGTGTTTACAGCTGTGATGTCACCAATGGTGAGCCCAGTCTTGTACTCTCGCAGTTAAAAGTCAGACACGTTAACAATTAAATTAAATTGAATTAAAAATTTAAAAAATTCATTAAAAGTTATTGGAAATGAAAGAAATTGGCAACAAATAATCATTTGTTTTGTTGTTACAGTTTGTTCCCTCAATGCCTGTGGCCTGCCTGAGTCTCAAGAACCAAGTTCCAGAGGGGGAGCCGTGTTAGTCCAGTTCAGCGAAACAAACAAGGCGTCTGGTGGCACTTTTAAAGACTAATTCATATGCAAATTTGATACCATTACCTTGGGCTTGAACAGAGATATCAATTGGCTTTCTTATTACAACAGTGATTTTGCCCTCTCTCTGCCTCCCCTCCTTCTAATATGCTGTTCCACACCGTGTGAATCTAAACAACTGGTTTGATTTGCTGAAACAGTCTGACCTGATCCTATGACTTACACTTCCCTGCATTTATTTTTTCTCCCATTCTGCAAATTCTCCATCTCTGAGAGTCTGACGAAGTGGGATTTTCTCCCATGAAAGCTCATGCGAGAAATAAATGTGTTGGTCTTTAAAAGTCCCACAGGACTCCTTGTTTGTTGAGGCTCAAGAATGTTACTCATATTAGTGAGTTTCACACTGTTGACGGTGTTTCTTTACCCAAACTGAGACTTCCGTCATAGCGTGTTTCCACTACCATCACAGAGAGGGGATTGCATCGTTTCTGCATAGACAGTTTTGTGCCTTCTAGGCAACGAGTGCTTTCTTTATTTGATGGCATTAAAGCAATCCAAAGAAAATGTATACTTATCTGTCTTCTGTGGTCCCCATTACCATGGTATCTGAGCACCTCACCCACTTTCACATATTTATCATCACAGCCTGTGAAGCAGGGCAGTGTAATTACCCCCATTTTACAGAAAAGAGACTGCGAGAGAAAGCCTAAGGGATGTCTATGCAGCAGAGAGCAACCTAGCCCCAGTCGAGAGATGTGGGCTTGTAGGGCTTGCAGTAGTACAGCTCACTGAAGTTGTGGCTTGGACCGGAGCGCAGGTTCTGATTCCTCAGGGTGCGAACCCAAGTCTCTCGGCCCCAGCTGGGAGGCTCGCCACTGTGTAGATGTATCCTAACTGACTTTCCCAAGGTCATCCAGGAAGTCTGTAGCACAGATTCAACTGAACCTGGGTTTTTCAAGTGCCAGAGAGCACAGGACCATTCTTCCTGTCATAACAATGGATAACAATCACAATTTCACCCCAGCACGAACATGCCTCTTTCCATCTTGGGCTTCTTTCCCTTCAACACTATCACTGCAATGAGGGTGGGGTTTTTTAATTAAGGAGAAAGAGAGCCCTTTAAGGACATTTATGAAATGACAGCCACACTGGAACTCTACACTTTAATAAAAGAATTTCAAAACATTTCAAACAGATGTTAAAGGCATTTGATTTATGAATTTTTAGTGGATTGGGGTTTGGGTTTTTTTGTTTTTTTTTTTAATTAAAATACAGTATAGCAGGAACAGCAGGAGCTGTCATTTCTATGGCTGCTCTTCCCTGCTAATATGCTCTGGTTGTAAATGTTTTTCATCAATTACTTCTGAACAGGGAAGGGAAAAAGTCAATGTTCCAGTCTAGTGGCCAGAGCTTCTTTATTATCATTTTTATTTTAGTAACAATATTCCAATTGAGACCTAGAATAAACACGGTTTTTGAAACAGCAAAAAGGGACCTGGGTCGTTTTTCCAGGATCCATCCGTTCTCCACACACCAGATGTATGACAAGTCATTAAATCCCATCTTTTGTCCTTGCATATTATAATGCACCCAGTATAATTCTGGAATGCTCTCTCGCTCGCTTCTTCAATGAAATTCAATTAAGAAACAGAAGCAAGCTAAGCAGATGAGGCAGCTGCACTAACAAGTCTGATTAATAATACATTTTTACAAATGTGTGAGATTGTGTGACTCTTTTCAGCATTGGTTGCTACAT
This sequence comes from Pelusios castaneus, assembly GCA_007922175.1. Classification (NCBI taxonomy): domain Eukaryota; kingdom Metazoa; phylum Chordata; order Testudines; family Pelomedusidae; genus Pelusios; species Pelusios castaneus. The sequence goes on from ML685771.1 coordinate 17,996,834, forward strand.
CTTTCCCCTCTCCCCCTCCCCCCACCCTATTGCAATGGAGCATTTCCTCTTTCCCAGTGAGACGCAAACTAAATTTGCACTCTGTGTACGTGAACCCTAGGCAATTTCAAACTAAAATCTGTGGGTTTGTGCCTCCATTTTGGAACCAAGTTTACCTCCCTCCCATATACTGATGATGCTAATAACAATCTCAGGGCAGTAGAAACTGAATAGCTCACGCAGGCAATAATATAGTGGTCGAGGCCAGTGTTTCTCAACCTTTTGCAGGTCATGACACACTTGATGGTGTATTGTAACCCTCCAGGACACACCAGCCCACCCACCCAAGCTGAATCTAGCCATCTCCCCAGCTCTCTGCAACACACTTACCTCTGTGTAGCAACATAGTAATGTGTCCCGACACAGTGGTTGAGAACTGGTGGTCTAGGCACTCTTTGCGTGAAATATTGACCCAATTGAATTCAACAGCAAAATTTCAATAGAAAAAAAATTTCACCTTTTAGTTTACTTCACTGATCCAGATTCAATCCAGCTCAGAAGTGGCTTGGCGATATTACCATTTGATGGCTGTTCTGTCTTCCCTGTGGTCTCCATTTATTTTCTAGTGGACAGATGTCTAGGTCACAGGACAACCATCCCAATTACCCTGGCTGGCAATCTTAGTAGGGAGCCCCAGGACAGAAGTCAATGGGCCTGGAGAAGAGAGCAAACTCTCGCCTTTAGAGGTGACCTTTGCAGTTTAAGCGTAGAGTACTGGGAGGCTTGCTGTGCTGTTACTCACACCTAGTCTGTTGACAGAAGACTTCAGTCCCCAGAGCCCTAAATTCCAGCAAAACAAATTTTAAAAGGAAATTAAATGACCCCCGAGCAGTCTTTGCTGGAATCAGAGTGTTAGCACCAGCAATCTGGCCAAAGTGAAGTATGGAATTTTACTTTCTTTCCCAGCCTAAATTCCCTCCTTTAATGCCTGTTAGATATAGCTAGAAATGAGCCTGAACTGGAACCCCAGAGGCAAATTCCAGCAGGGGTGGCAGACATTCAGATCCAAATCCAAACCCAAACATGATGGCTCAAGCCAGTATGAACCAGACTGCCACCTCAAATCCAGACACAACTGAACGCTGGGAAAATTCCATTTTGGATGCAAACTCTGTGATTTTGATCTTTCTCATCACACGCTGTTCTCTTCCTTTGTGAGATGTAATGTTGTTGAATGGCTGCCGGGCTACACTCCAGAGGTGGCTGCTTTCCTGGGTGAGATACAGTGGATGAAGCACTTTTTGTGTCTCCACAGAGCCCGTACCATACTTTGGGAGGACATACCTGGGTAAGTCACTACTGTGTCTCTCCAGAGCTGTTTGCACTAGAATTACTGCATTGTGGAGCCAAAGCAATGGGAAATCTGCTGGATATAAAAGCGATGAATCCTACCCACTATGTCAAGCCGCTTTCTTCACTAAGATGATTAGGTTTTTCTTTTCAGAGGTTTATCTCCCTTTATATCCCCTCATTTGGGTCTCTGCAAACTTAGAGCTCCCTAAGTGGAGAGCTAAGAGCCCTTACTCTGTTCCTGGAACTTCCCATGTGTTCACTCATACAGCCTGTGTGATGTTCGCCTCCCATGCAGATGTTCAGTTCCAGCCTCTGCTTTCAGGAACTGGCCCGCACCATCCTGTTTTCCCATCTCATTCTCACAGCGGCAGCAAGCTTAACTTGTCAAGCTAGACGTGTTACTATACAACTGATAACGTGGACACCACCTAGTGAGTACAGCGAGGAACAACAAAATTCCCTGTCCTGCTCCTGCGATCATCTGGTTCCAGCACTGAACATCAGAAACGCCCTAACTTAGCAGCCAATTAAGGCCTGCTTCTATTTTCTCCTCTGCCTTGAGACACATTTGAAAATAGGTAAATGTTGAGAAGGGCATACAAAATCAATCCACTTCCTTTGAGGCACCACCACAGGTATTATTCCCTTCCCACTCTGGCTTCAGGAAACACCTGGAGCCACAGTTCTCAGATGTTACCATTGCCAGACGCAGTCACACACAAACACAAAGCAGCCAGAGAAGAAATTTTACAACAGAACTCTGGACTCCAAGCCCTGGTGCCTTTTAAAGCAGATCTAAATGTTCTGCTGATACTTGCCCAGAGACCCTTCGTTAGTTTCAGCTCGTCTTCAGCTGTGCCTTGTGCTTTGCAAACAACCAGTGGTTAAAGTATAATTTGACAGGCCCTGGAACCCTCCTAAATCTCTGGGCCCCCTTCCCGTATTGTCTGGGCCCCCTTCATGCATGTGCACGCCCCAGCCCAGGTAGGCATTTGCAACCACTTCTCAGTACCACATGCATTAGTTATCGCTCCATAAAAATATTTATAATTTTATATGGCATTTGTCTCTAGAGCAATTATTGTCACAAACTAGCAAACACTGCGTAACACAATAAGTATTTTAATTAACAACGGTGGGGCATAGGACCTGCCAGCAGCCAGGGCAGGGCGGAACATGTGTTCTGCTGAATTTTTCTATTTTTAGGGGCCCCAGAACTCTGGTCCTTCAAATTTGTGAGTCCCGGAACTGCGTTCCGGTGCATTCCCCCTTACTTTAACCTCTGCAAACAACAATGGTTCAAAAAAACCAAACAGAGTCCTGTGACACTTTTAAAGACTAACAGATTTTTCGCATGAGCTGTTGTGGGAGAAAATCCCACTTCGTCTTTTCTCCCACGAAAGCTCATGCGATAAATAAATCTGTTAGTCTTTAAAGGTGCCACAGGACTGTTTGTTTTTCTGCAATAGACTAACTCGGCTACCCCTCTGGAACTTGACAATGATTCAAAATCCCAACTGGATGAGGGGTGGGGGACAGTTTCCCATTCAGGACACAGCTGGGAGCCAACAGTGCTCTTTCTCTTTGAGGTGGCATAAAACCAGGCCTTATAATTAATTACATGACCAAATGGATCCCTCAGAAATAATTGCTCCTTGGACACAAGCGATCTCATTGCTCCCTTATTAAGACAAGCAGAAGAATGTCTGACTTCAGTGCTATGGCAAATTTAGGGTTGCTGGGGGTCTGGTTTTCGCACGGAAAATCCAGTCAAAAGGGCAGACCTGGCAGTGTCTGACCACACACCAAAAGTCTGGTTACTGGAGTAACCACAATCAGCCTCCACTCTGCTGCCAGGAGAGCAGGAAGAAGAGCTAGAGCTGGAAGAGCTCTGCTGAGGAGAGAACTGGCTCCCATCCCTGCTCCAGTGGAGAAATAGTTGAGGGAGGGAGAGCAGTGAGCAGCATCGGGGAGAAGAAGATAAATGGGGGCTGAGTTCTTGGAGGGAAAAGACAGGGCCAGAGGGGCCATTCTTCATAAATAAGAAATTTGGCAACCCTAAGATCTGATCAACCTTTCACTGCTATTTCACACTGCATTTCTTTGTTTACCCTTACTACCTACTTTCAGTTCCATAATAAGCTCTGCACAGCAGGCCCAAATGGTCTTATTTTTGAGCACCAAAAAGGTAACATTTCACAAGCAAAATCTGTCATGAAATTGGCAGAGCTTCCCAATCACTCCAAGAAAATGCAAACACATTCAAGGGCCTGATGATCCGTGTGTGCGCTCTCACCCAGCTTGCTGCCAGTCAGTCCATGTTTGCTTTTCTCATACTGACCCCTGCAAAGGAATGCATGTAGCTGTAGCCATGTCCGTCCTAAGATATTAGCGAGACAAGGTTGGTGAGGACCTCTAATTGGACCAACTTCTGTTGGAGAAAAAGTTTTCAAGCCACACAGAGCTCTTCTTCAGATCTGGGAAAGGTACTCCAAGAGTCACAGTTAAAAGCAAGATGGAAAAGACTGGTTAGCACAGTGGTTCTCAACCAAGGATAAGTGGAGCTATGAAAAGATCTTCCAAGGAGTACATCGACTCATCTAGATATTTGCCTAGTTTTACAACAGGCTACGTAAAAAGCACTAGCAAAGTCAGTACAAACTAAAATTTCATACAGACAGTGACATGTTTATACTGCTCTATATACTATGTAAGTACCATATTTACATTCCAATGGATTTATTTTATAATTATATGGTAAAAATGAACAAGGAAGCAATTTTTCAATAACAGCGTGCTGTGACACTTTTGTATATTTATGTCTGATTTTGTAAGCAAGCAGTTTTTAAGTGAGGTGAAACTTGGGGGTACACTTTACAAAAGGAAGTCTGTATTATTAGACCCATTTTACAAAAGAGGAGACACTCACCCAACACCAGAAGTGAAACTAGAACACAGATCTCCTGAGTCCAAATCCAGGGCTCTCCACCGCAAGACCACAGGACCTCCCTAGTTAGTTCACTTACTTCTACCTAAGCAGGGCTTTGAGCCCTAGTCAAGGAGCTGTGCCAGAGACTCCAGGGAGTCCACTAGGGACAATGCTAGTGCTATTGATTTTACATGGAAAGTGCTCAGATACTATGGTGATGGGCATCGGTATAAAACCATAAAATAGGCAAATCAATGTGTGGCTTCAACCTGCCCCCCTCTGCACTTGTCAACAGTTAGGAGTGTAACCCATAAGATAGGGATGAAAAAGACCAATTAGCTTATATAGTGCTGTGGCAGGACTTTTCCATCCTGAACATTTCACAGTGATTTGTCTAATCTTAGAGCAGTTTTAAATGCAAAAAGAAAAGTTGCAAAGTAAGCCGTGTTTTCTAGAAGTCCCTCTGCAAACTTCTAGAGTAAGAAACTATTGGAAGGCTTTTAAATGTAATTATTTTACTTAGTTTTTCTAATCTCTGCTCTTTGATCTGACATGTTATGTTGCCATCACCTGTCATTTCCTTCATTCCTTTACAGACAACAAAAAGAAAGAATCACATAAGCCAACAAAGAAAGTCCTGTGGCACTTCTAAAGACTAACAGTTTTATTTATCGCATAAGGTTTCATGGGAGAAAATCCCACTTCATCAGATGCTTTGAAGGTGGGAAATTTATTTATTTAGGAGGAAACAGGCAATTTTAAAGCAATAAATGTGAAATCTGCATAAACTTCATTTCACTGAAATGTAACTTCTAGATTTTCAAATAAACATCGTGCATGATTAAGCCAATTATCAGAGCCAAGCTTCAGTGAATACATTTGTTTAACTCATGTAATGTTATTGCATTAGGAAGTTCTCTCAGCTGTTCAATCTGCTGTCATTTAACCTTTAGATCTTCGATGTGTGTTAATGGCAAAGTGAAATCCTGATTCTAATCCCAGGTAAGTATTCTACAAACAATTGTAAACCAGGTGGGATTAGGATAAAAACACTGACATTACTCTTCTTAATAAAATACATTTAAAAAAAATAAATTTAACAATAAAGCATGAATGAATAGATGAGAGTTAAAAGGCTTCAAAAGCCCTTAGCTTGTAAGAAAGTTCCTTATAGGCCATTTTAAATGTGTTTAGCTCAAACTGCAAATTAATCTCCTTACCACTAAATCAGTCTCCTCCGGTCAGGTTGTGATCTGGGGAAGTTCTGCTGCAATCCATAATTCTGCTGGTCACACTGGCAGGGTAATGAAAGCTCCTCTCAGATGCCTGTATGCAGACACTCACCTTTGGGAAGGAGGGGAGGAGCTCTGGCTACCTAGTAGGAATTAACTCTGAGCATGCTGGATGCTTCCAACAAGGGCTGCTTGAGTAGAACAAGCTGCAGTCCTCCAGAGACAGCAATCTCAGGTACTAGCAGAGAATATCAAAATCAGTCACTATTATGCTAAAGGAGTAATGCCAGACATAAAGGTTATGGTGTGGAACAGGGTCATGAGGGGAAGAATTGGAGCGGATGGAAAAATACCAGCTCCATATATTTCGTTCCAGAATGGGGTTTGATTGTGTATAGCATCTTTCACACTCAAGGTGCTTTGCACTAATGAGTTAGAGACCCACCATCCGGGGACTATATGTGCTCAGCCATGGTTCACCTTGTAAATTAAGAACCAGATTCAATGCCAGTATAAGATGGCCACATTGTTTTTCACCTGGGCTTTACTTTATATCAGAAATTTGCCCTCCCTTATAGCCACATTTTGGGTCTCTGTCTCTCTCTCTCACACACACACAAACACACTTTTTTTCTTTAAATGAAAGGCAGGGGGAAATGTCTGGAGAGTGCAGGCCTCCATTTACCCCCAAAACAGGCCATGCTCAGGCAGCTGTAAAAGGAACCTCTTCCACACTGCCCGGCCACTGCCTCAGCCCTGACCCAGGGGGATCGTGTTCACAGTGGCTTTCTTTAGTCTTTTGCTCTCTGTACTGAGACTGCCAATGAAGGTGCCAGGGATGGCAAGGCAGGAGTCAGAAAGCAGCCCTGTGGAGGCTTAGAGATAAACTCACGCGATCTCTAACAATACCGCATGCTCTTGCCACTCTCTCCTCACAGCACAGTGGTGCTCCCACAGCCCTGGTGAAGTGGGGCTTGGACACATCCAATCTACAAAACAAAATGCAACCCACAACCATGTTTATTTTAAACAGAGCTTTGCAAACATCATAACAACTCACCCATCATTTTCTGAGCTGAAGAATCGTCCTAACAATTCCAAGATGGTGTAGGAGACCACAGCCAATGTGAGCTTCTAACAGAAGCCCTCACTGGTTTGAATCTTTGCTTCATTTTTGCATTTTCCCTATATACCCTCCCCCTTTCCTGAACCTTGAACTATTAAAGCAGTAAGAAATGTCATCTGGTTCACAATGTAACTGTCAAAATCACCTCCCTTCCCATTTTCTGTAACTTATACCATACAATCCATGTGTGCACTGGAGAGCACAATCTGGGTCCTTTTCCTATGATTCAAACTCTGTAAAGCACTTTGTAATACAGCTGTAATATATCCAAAGGGTCACTGCATATCACACTGTGAATGTGATGACCATTGAGTTTGCTTTGAATTTTCTTGCAGTCCATTTTCCAGTCCCTAAATTGCAGTGTAACATTAGGCAAGCCATCCACATTATCATGCTTTGCTGATTAGCGCTTAACTCAGCTCTGGAAATGTAAAAGCTGGGTTTAAAACGGGGGGACGGTCAGTGTGGCAGAGCTAAGAAATGGTGGCATGTGAAAGCTTTCACTGGAATGGCTACAGATGGTTGGACAAGGACCTCTCCACCTCTCCACCTTGTCAAGCATGATAGGGTTGATTTCCATTTCAACCTGATGCAAATCTCATCTCTTCTTCTCATCCTCTACCCACCCAATGAGCCATAAAACAGATATTCCAGGTCATAGTCTTCTCCCCCTGTGATAGCTGCATGGACTCAACTTCTCAGAGCTCTCAGGGCATGGTCTTTAAAAATTGGCACAGCAGGTTGACGCTACTTAAGAGGCCAAATCATAAAACCATTACAACTGACCCCTTTGCTGCAGGCTTATTGGTGCAGCGAGGGCCTGAAAGGACCAAAGAAGATCCTAGGACTCTAAGGCTGCATCTACACTGGTAAATTAAGTCGACTTAAGCTTGCTTAAGTCAACTTATTTTACCCTGCGTCTACACTACACTTTCCTTAAGTCAACTTAAGCAGCTTGCTTAAAGTCGACTTTATAACACCACCTTTCTATTAGACCTAAGGCTTAAGTCGACTCCCTAGAGTCGACATAAGCCAGTGTAGATGTGGGGTAGCCCTAAGTCAACTTAGGGCTACCCCAAGGCTACACCAATGCCTAGGTACAATGGGGCAAAGGCTGAGCCCCCTGGCATTGGGCAAGGGGTGCCCCCCCTGCCACTGTTGACCTCCCCTAGGTCCCCCTAAGCCCCTAGAAGTCGACCTAGGTGTCCAGTGTGGATGCTCTAGGTCGACTTTTTAAGTTCCCCTTTAAGTTGACTTTATTTTTAAGTGTAGACACACTAAGTCGACTTAAATTAACAAGTGTAGACATAGCCTGAGAGACCCTGGGGGAGCTTGTGATGAAATCCTCGGAGCTGGATTTCCGCTGAGCACAGGATGCAGTTACCAGGGAAACTCAGTGAGTAGTATTTTACTTCAAATACAAAGAATTCTTTCCAGGTCCCCATGTGACCCAGGAGCACGCCCCATCCCCACACCACTACCACGGGAAGAATACAAACAGCTCATGAGCACGATGGGGAGCAATTTCTGCTGAGACTTTCTTCCTCTCAATGTTGGTGCAGTCCCTCTAGCTGCACAAGAAGGGGGCAGTACTGGAGCTTAGATTGCATCTCAGAGCATCTTGAGACCCCTGAAGCCCAGCAAAGCTCTGCAATGAGGCTGAAATCTGCCCCTACTTGCTTTAACACGCTGCAGAGCCTTACTCAGTGCTGCAGATTAAGGGAAAGCAACAGCCTTGGTGGGCTCTGGAGAGCCGGCAGAGAGTAGGGACAATGCAGGGAGTCTGTTTTTCAAGGCAATAGGCAGGGATTTAACACAGGGAAGAAAATTGGCCTTCTGGGAGTATATGGCCAAGGCCTCACCGGATACTACACCAGGGGGGTAGTTGTTGTGTGCTGCTAAATATCTGGCCACCTGAAAGCCTTACTCATCTCAGGGCTGGTTTAAACTTAGTGGCAGGTGCTGCAGGAGGTCTCAGGCTAGGTCAAAAAACACCCAGATGAAATCACATAAGACTTATAAAGACAAGAGAAGAACATGATCACAGCAGAGAGCCCGGGGATTTTGCCTGGAGCACTAACGGCAGAGTGAGGCAACCCCCCACCTGCAGAGTACCTGTGGCATCTTACCCCATCATGGGTGTGGCAGAGCAAGCATGGGGTTGGCCAGAGGCAGCCTTTGGCTATTGGGGGCCCTAGGCAAAAGCCCATTGTGGGAAGTCTATAGGACCACAGGGTCCCCCTCTATGGCCCCACTCTCCCCCACCATCCCACCCCTCCCCTCCCCTTCCTGCCCCAGCTCAACCCCATATGGCCCCACCCCCCTGATCCAGCTCCTCCTCCTCCTGCTGCTGATCAAGGCAGATGCGGATTTTGAAGTAGGCGAAGAAGGCGATGGGACCCTAGGCATGCGCCTGCTTCGCCTACCCCAAAAGCCGCCTCTGGGGTTGGCCACTAAGGTCTCGCTCTGCATGTTAACTAGCTTTTCCCTGCAGCTTTCAAACTCAGCTGCCTGCTGCTTAGTTAGTACATATCCTGTGATAAGCCCAGGGCCCTGGGGCTAGAAGAGAGGCTGGCAGGTGGAGAAGGCAATGTTTTGAAGCAGGTATCTGAATGAGAAACAAGACTTTGATAATTCACCAGAAAAACTGCACAGGTCTGAGCCTGGAAAAGCACAAGTGTTGGAGGTACCACTGGGACTTTTAACTAGTGGAGGAGAACAAGGCTATTCAGGGGAGAGGCAGCAGATCAACACTCCACTGTCCCATAAACTTCTCTTCTTTTTCCTTTTCTTAGTGTAACTACCTCTGTCTGCTTCCCCCACTGCATCTGCTCCCCTCAGCCTGCACTTGATATGGGGCCTTCGCCTGCTCCCTTTATATCTGCATCTTGAACAGCAGAGTTACCTTGTCTGGTGTCTCCACCTCCAGCTACACCTGCACCTTCTAAGACAGTGCCACACACCTGTTCTCCCACGTGCACTTTGCCAGCCTGCATCACCACATCAGTGCTCTCAAGAACAGGCAGCCTGAATCTTGTCACAAACCATGATAGACCCCAGGTTTATGAGTGGGGAGAGAACCCAGAAAACGTCCGCAAACCATAGCCTCTGCCACTTGAGCTAAAGTGGAACTCCTACAGGCGGTGAGGAAGTTGCAGACAATTATATTCAGTGGGGCCCATCACTAGATAGAGACATGAGCACCCATTAAGCTAGGGCATTACATTGATATTCACAGCAATAGGATGGGGCTTTGGGGCCACTCATCCTTAACTGTAACAAAAACAAAACAAACACCTTCTGGTCATGCCAGATTGTACAGAGAGGCAAATTATTCTCCTCTGTAGCCTCCCTGATCTCTTCTACTGCTCATTAGCCAAATGATGGGTCAGTTCCTTCCTGCAGTCCCCCAAACAGAATGGCACAAATGTCTGACCCACCCCCCTAGGTAGCTTTGTACTGTTGTGCAAATTTAGCCTGTTCTTGACTAATAGAGCTTAGCTCAAAAGAAACTTTAAGGACAGAGGTCTCAACAGAGGAAAACAGCTTTCAAAGAGACAATGAGAGGGGGTTAGCTGGAGCACTGGACACCACAGTACCTGACTTCACTTCAAAAGAGGTTTGGTTTTGGAGGGAATGAAAACAGGCTGAGATGTTTGTTTAATCTGGATAAAAATGTCCTTTCAGAAGTTTCTGAACATAAAATGGAATTCAAAGCGACTGGCTTATAGAAGCATTAGGGTGCTTCGTGTTAACATCCGCATTTTTTCCCGAGAAAGGGGCGAAGAACCCCTTTTCTTTACACATTATTTCGATTGTTTCGGTGAAGTGAGTTCTGGTGAAGGGTACCAGGATGACAGGCCCAGAGGCTGAAATACCCTCATATGGCATGAGCTCACTTCCCCTACCAACATGCCTCTTCTGGTCAAGAGAGCCCAAATCTCAGAGGTGGGGGCGGGGAGCAGTTCAGCCTCCGTACCCACGTATCAGAAAGAAACATAGGTAGTGCCTGGGAACCAAACGAAGTGTCAGCCTCTCAGCTGAGATTGAGAAATTAGCCCAAAATTAGTTCATGGTGGCTTCTGTGGAATGACTAGAAATAGGGCAATATCATCTGGGCGCCTTCACCTGCCATGACAACAACTTTGGGTCAAAACTGACCCCGGGCAGATTTGAACAGGCAACTCAGAATAATTGCAGCTAACGCTTTGTCTACACTAGACACAGGCTGTTTGCTATTGGCTGGAAACCCATTAATTTGACTACTGAACCAGCAGGAGAGGCATCAAAGGCTCTGTCACATGCATGGATAGGGCAGCAGAGGTGCTGCTCCGTAAAGACCCTTCTAATTTCATATACACAGAACAAGAGCAGGAGCTGTTATGCTATAGCATAACAGACTTATACAGCTCCTTTCATGCAGAAGAATTCACAAGCATTTTGGGGAGTTACAGAACTAGACATTTAGGGATCACTTTACTCATCAATGAAATGCAGCCATTTCTGGGGCGTAGCACATTAGCTATTTCACAGTCAATTTCTGTGGTCTGTGCAATGATTGAAGAGAAGAAAACAAGGGCAACAATATATCTACTTGAATGTGTATAGGAAGAATTCATGCATTCAGAACCTAACTACCCAAGCTACAGTCTGACCCAAACTCTTAGCTAGAATTCCTCTTGTCTTGTATTCTGAACATTTTTCTCCTCAGAAAAGTTCTAGAGAGTTCTCTTTGATATTCTGCCAAAGGGCAAAGTTAAAGCAGCATTTGTCCAATGAGGCTATCAAAGCACCTTACAAATAATTAGTGAAGCCTCACAACAAGTGGCAAACAGAGGCGCATCGGTGTGTCTATGTGGGGACAAAAAGCCCACAGCTGGTCTAGGTCAGCTGACTCACATTTGCAGGACTCAGGCGCCAGAGCTAAAAAAATCTCTGTATAAATGTTTGAGCTCAGACTAGACTCTGAGACCTTTGAGGGTGGAGGGTGCCAGCCCTCAGGCTCCAAATGTCTACATGAGACTTTTTATCTCTGTAGCCAGAGCCCCACAAGTCCAAGTCAGCTGACCCGGGCCAAACACAGCCATGCCTTAGTGCTTTATTCCTGTGAAGACATAAGGACAGAGGTTAAGTGAGTTGCCCAGAATGAAACAGTGAGTCAGTGGCAGAGGCCTGGTACCCAGTCAAAAATGCAAACCTTCTCCTTTTCTTACTAGGGCTTCAATATTTTTAGCATACTATTAACCAATGTGGCAAGCTCCATGGCATATGCAGCATTCACAGAGCTATTGGAGCAAAAACTGAACGGCAGGGAAAGGCACAGGTCTGTAGAATTACTGAATCTGGGAAACAATCGCCCATTTCTTACTGCTGCACCTCCATCCCATATAACTGCTTCCAAAATCAGATTAGAAGCAGGGCAATTGCAGCCAATGGAATCTGATATCACAATAACACACACATCTTGCAGAGAGAGCTCTTAGCAAAAAAAACAATAGTGATGAATCAATAACCACAATATACAGAGCACCCTGCCACATAAAATACCTGGCCCTCAGAATCTGTTTTGTAACACAGATGGGAGAGCAGTCTAGCCCATTACCTGATCTAACAGTTAAAGATTAAATTATCTGCATGAATCAAAATGGCCAGGAGAAAAACCAGCCTGCTTTTATCAGCATAATCTCCCCACAGGGAACCTCAAGAATCCTATCAGGCTCCTGCAGTGATTATGAACTAAATACATAGGAATGTCAGGCATCAGGAAAGCTCACATAGGTCACTCTGCCTGGCACCCCTGTATTTTGCAGGACTATTCCATGCATTAGTTCCAATCAGATCTCACACAGCCTGTTCTTGGGAGGCTTCCTCAGTCATGCCTCGATTTTACTACAAAGCCAGGAGGGGCTAATAAACAAGATCATCATCAGGAATAGAGAGAAGCCTGAGCCACATGCTTCAGGTACAAATTCAGAGACAAACTTCCTCGTTCTTCACGGCTATTCACAAAATACCCAGTTCCTGACCTAGTCTTGAGTGATCATGTCTCTATCCAGCATTGGTAACCAGTACCACAATACCCTGCCAAAACAAACAAGGAGTCCGGTGGCACTTTTAAAGACTAACAAATGTATTTATCACGAGTGTTCGTGGGCGAAAATCCCACTTCGTCAGACGCTTGAAGATGGGAAACTTACAGAACTCTGTAACATTCTGAAAGTTCCCCATCTTCAAGCATCTGACGAAGTAGGATATTCTCCCATGATAGCTCATGCGATAAATAACTGTGTTAGTCTTTAAAAGTGCCACCAGACTCCTTGTTTGTTTTGCTGACCTAGACTAACACAGCTCCCCCTTTGGAACTTGGCATCACGCAAGGCACTGAATACCCTGCCAGTTTCTCACAGCTAACAGAGCTCTCTTTTAGCTCAAGAAGCAGGGGCCTGCGATCTTTAGGATGCAAGTGCTTTGGGGCAATGACTGTGTTTTGTTCTGTCTTTGTAAAATGCCTAACCCATGAGGCTCCAATCCTCATCTGGGGCTTTTGTGATTATTTGTATTATAACAGTGCCCAAAGAGCAGTAATATTGGTGTCTCAGGTTCTGTTGACCACTGCTGACTGGGATATGTCTGTACACATAGCCACAGCATGGTACAAGGAGGTTGGTTTGACCCTTTGTAGAAATGGGGTTGGAGCTGACCTTCCTCAGAAGTTGGAGAGTCAAAAGTGAAGGCGTCTTTTGGGGGTCTACCTCTATTAATAAAACGTATCCAACCATTGCTATTAACTTATTTGAGAATGCTCCCCATTTCATCACTTTGCAGCTCTATGATCATTGTGATGTATGCTGGAGGAAAGTTACCCATTCTATGGCCCTGAGGCACATTTTATCTCCTAAGGGTTTAATGCTCCAGGGCCAACTATGAGCCTCTAATGTCCCACTACCCCCATAATCAACACCTTCTGGATCAATAAGAGCACAACATGTTGCATGTTTCCTGGATTCTCCACCAGCAGAAGGTTATAAATTTCTAGTACGGTTTAATGTACCTTGACACAAAAGCCAATTAACCTTTGGTCAGTGAGAAAGTGTCATGTGGACTATGAGCAGAGTGTATTTCCCAGGCAATTAAAGAGGTTATATCTATGAGCTACAAATAATAAAGAGAGAAATTAGGCAGGACAAGTGGATAAATCTAGAGTTTCACCTTTGGAGCCACAACTTGATCCCATCATGGTTATAAACCGAGCGAGGCTGCATAGTGGTCTACCTACCTATGACCACAGTGGGTGTATATGCTCCCTTGTAAGAATTCCTCATCATGTGCTTTTGAATCCATTGAGGTTTCGGAGTCAGCATGTTCCAAAAGGCAGAGCTAGCAAGAGCTGCCAGGAGGGCTCATTTTTTGCACAGAGTTGGTCATCAGCATATCAGACAAGCATTCATGAAAATAAGGAAGGAGGCGTTGCCTAGGTCCTGAGTTTCTTTCTGTCATCCTTACAAATAAATCCTTGAAGTGGGCACATATTCCATCACTAAAAGGCTAATATCTGAGAGACAGGATGGGTGAAGCAATATGCACTGAGTTGGCTTCAAGACTAGCTGACTTCAAGACTGAATTGAGGGGAGGGGATGGTATGATGGGGCAGCCTGATTTGGCTTTGATTACTAGCAGTAAATATGCCCAATGACCTGTGATGGGATGTTAGATAGGGTGGTTTGTGAGTTATTACAGAGAATTCCTTCCTGGGTGTCTGGCTGATGAGTCTTGCCACCTGCTCAGGGTTTAACTGATCGCCATATGTGGAGTCAGGAAGGAATTTTCCCTCAGAGAGATTGGCAAAGGCCCTGGGGATTTTTTGCCTTCCTCTGCTGCATGAGGCATGTGTCACTTGCAGGTGAGTTCTCTGTACCTTGAAGTCTTAGGTTTAAACCATGATTTGAAGACTTCAATAACTTGGTCATAGGGCAGGGGTTTATTACAGGGGTGGGTGGGTGGGAGTTCTGTAGTTTGCATTGTGCAGATGGTCAGAATAAAATTATCATAATGGTCCCTTCTGACCTTAAAGTCTATGAGAACTTCTGCTGGTGAAAGAGAAAAGTTTTTGAGCTACAGAACGCTCTTCATCATCAACAGAAGTTGGACCAATAGAAGATATTAATTCACCCACCTTATCTCTAATACCGTGGGATCAACGTGGTTACAACATCTGAAAGACAACCAGGGTCTTTCCAAGTCACTCTAGGGACTGAAATGACAGCAAGCCACTAGCATCACGTTCAGCTGTAATATAATGAGAGTTTATCATAACGTTGTATCTCAGATAGCTGCAAAATGAGGAGAAGAGATCTGAAAGTGATGGGGTTGGCAAAGAGCTATCTAGGGATCTTAAATGGAAGATATTCATTTTCAGTAACTTTATAGAAAGTCCCAATAACATAGTTACACAGCACAGTTGGTAGCATCTTCACCTCTGAGCCGGAGTCTCATAATATACCCAATGTGGAGGTAGCAGAGCAAAACGAGGGAAAGCATTCCCTACTGGGGGCTTTTCTTCAGCAGCTTGGGAGGTGCAGACTTTTGCGAGGCTGGTTATGACTTATTCCCATTTTACATTTAAAGCAGAGACACAGAGATTGAATGGGTCAAAGTCCCATAATAAGTCAGCACTGAACCAGGGACCGTGGCACACTTCCCGTGTTCTAACCATGCCACATACAATGGACGTGGATGAATAATGTGTAAGTAATAGTTTATCTCATTCATTTTCCCTCTCCTTGCCTGGGAGCAAAGTGTAATTTGCTCATATTTATTCTTCATTCCAAATTAATCCTCAAATTCTGGGAATGGTAGCTAGTCTGTAATTAATTTGTTGCAAGTAATTAGCTGTCAAAATCCGAACTCTCTTAATTGAACACATACATCATCACACGATGGGTGAAATCTTAGCACTGTTGAAATCAGTGGCAAAACTCCCATTGGCTTCAGCAGAATCAAGATTTCACCCAGTATGTTTCTGTTCCCTGGCTGGATTAACACCATGCTTAGAATCAGGGTTTGAGAGTAAATACTCATGCTCACAAATGCACTTTCCCTAATATTGTCTTAAATTTTCCTATTTTCTTAAATGCCCTTGCCAGGAAATGCATTTGTTAGGAGGGTCATGGAGAGTGAATGCAACAGGACACAGAGGGAACCCAGATACCTTTATTTAAATATCTGAACTAATATTTGCAGAGCGGTTGTTACCAAGGAGACCAAACATACTGGACACAACGTGAGCTGTTAGTAAGAAGAGCAGCTTTCATCTTACTTGGCTTGTACAGTGCTGGCTGAGCAGAATCTCCTAATAAAAAAATATAAATCAGGATTTTTCCCAAAGGAACGTAGCATCCATTTTCCTGCTGGTATATCAACTCAGTGGTGTATAGAAAGCAGTTACAAAGATTAGTGAGCAAAAATCAAACCCGGGAAGATGCAATAACAAAGCAGCACTCAGTCTCCCATGCCTCAGGCTGATTGATGTATGGTTGTGACGCCAAACACCCCTGTATTCACTCACACACACTATTGTAATAACCATTGTACAAAATACGCCTTATGAGGTGTCAGTTGAAAGCTAATAACACACTGATCATTAATGTTCTTGAGTGTTGTATGGACACCGGCGATATGAAGGGTTATGGATATATGTTAGAATTATGACATAATGTGTTTAAATCAGGGGGTTGGTAAACTGATCTGCACTAGACAAAAGACTTGTCTACACTTAAAACAGCACAACTACACACTGGGTTCTCCCATCAGCACAGGTAACCTCCCTCCCCAAGAGACAGTAGCTAGGTCAATGGAAGAATTCCATTGGAGTTAACCAACATAGTTAAACTTACCTAATTTTGTAGACCAGGCCAAAGGAACGTGTTTCTCTATCTGGGAATTACTTAAAAAGACAATGAAAACATATTTACATACATACAGACCTATCGAGGTAACAAGGGTGAGGAGGCAAACCTCACACTAAGAAGTAGGGGATCTACACCCAGCAGGCGCTAAAAGCTTGGTCTGGGTTTTGCTTTTCAAAGAATACATTGCATATACATTGGCCTAAGGACAGGGAGCTGCACATCAAGCAATAAGCAATTGAATCAAGTGATTGTATGCAATATTACTTATTAGAGGAATATATAGAGTGAGGTTTTTCTGAAACCTAATGACACACTGGTGATTAATATCATTGAGAAATGTGTGTATTAACACTGCATAAGGAATCATGGATACTCATTGACGTTAGGCTGTTAGGCAGGAGAGAAAGTCACAGTTATCTACCTGTCTCCTGCAAATGGAGTGACCAGAAACAATGGAAGCTCCACTTCCATAGAAATCCTCAGGGGGGTGGAAAGCCCATAGAAAGGGAAAAGGACAAGGAAGTCATCCTGCCTCTTGAAACAAGTTCATTGAACTTTGGAAGACATATGCAAGGAAAGAACCTATCTTTGGCATCCATTACTAGACAGACACCAGGGAACGGAGGTCTAGCAAACTGAGAAAGATAGGTCCTTCAACCAAGATAGAAAGGTGGGATTAAAGGCTCTGGAACTGAATATAGGTGAGAAATCTGCTTAGGCAAAGATCTTTCACCTAAGACGAGGAGGGAACCCAGCACCTTGAACATCTGTGGAAGATCCTGACTGAGGAAAAAGTCAGCCATGGCTGGGAAGATGACCGAGTGAGAGAAACCATCTTGAAGAAATCTGGAACCTTGCTAGAGTGGGTTTTAGACTTCTAGATGAGTGGTTTCACTTTCATTTGTTACTCTTCCTAACTTTATTCTTTTTACTTAGCACACTTAATCAAAGTCCTATTGTTAATATGTTTGTTTTATTTTTTACTATAAACCACCAGTCTGTGCTATGTTTAAAGGGAAAGGTTTATTTACCCCAGTTAAGTTAATAAGCTATGGCATGATTTTCTCTCTTTACAGGATCAATAAACCTTATATTATTTCTCTAGCTGGACACTTCAGGGCACACAGTCTGGGGGAAATTTGGCATTGGGAGTGCTGTGGGATCACCCTGCAAGTTGAAACGCAGGCTGGTGGAAGCCGGAGTGGTGCTGTGGAATTGTAGAGAGGCTGCTGAACCAAGGCTACTCTAGACCATAGCAATGCCAGGTGTAACTCACATGTTTATAGGCTGGCTGTGAGCAGCCCAGGTTGGGAGCAAGTCACCCACAGTTACAGGACAAGTGGTGACACCACCTCTCATTGGTCTGGACTGCACACCCAAACCCCACCCAGGCCATCACAATGGGACTGTATTTTATTAAAGAAAACTGGTAACGTTTGCCACATTCTGTTCTTTCTGGCAAGCACTGTTTATAGAATCTTGTGCTTGAAACACTTTGTTCATCACGTGAAATGGTTGTATTAATAGATTCATGAGCCAGATAGCTGAATTCTTCCATCCAGCTAGCAGAGTGGAGAATACAGGACACTGTATTGTCTAGGTCTCACCCTCTTACTCTGTCCAGCGCTGTATTACAGTGGCTAATATATACACCCAAGAAAGATGCACTTCCCACTTCATTCACCCCATCTGCTTCCGAAAGCAGACAGTGTCTCAGAGACTCAACCCACATTGCAGAGTGGTTACTCACATCTCCATTACCAGTCCATCAGAAGGGAGGATAAAGTCCAGACAAAATTAAAGCCCCAGGGTTGATAAGTGCTTTATTGACTGCCAGTGCAGCTAATGGCTGAAAGGTAACCAACAATGAACCGCAAGAATGCAAGTGCACTAAGGAATAAGCCACATTTTAAATCACTTAATAAGGCTTTTTCATTTTTAATGAGCTGTAAAGACAGGGGGATGAATCTGCTCTGTTTTTCTCGGCAGAGGCCTGCTGCTGGGCACTGCATTAAAAATGCTCTCTCATTCCTCCAGGAGAGCATCGCCATGGCTCTGTATTAGGGTGACCAGGCATCCTCATATTGGGGGCTTTGTCTTATATATGCAACTACACCTCCTCCCCCACTCCCAAAAAAGTGTCCCCATTTTTCACACTTGTTCTCTGGTCACTCAGCTCTATACTAGAGACCACACCAACCCAGGCTCCACCACCAGCCATTTGTCTCTGTAGCCTGACCTGTGCGTGATCCAAGGAGACATCACTGCTGAGCCTTTCTGGTTGGCTCTAAATAGCACACTGAAAGGGCTTCTCCCGATCAGATTTAACTGGAAAAGAGCCTTGTTTGGCCTTCGCCAGTGATCCACACATCAAAAGCACTACTTTTCAATTGCACCAGGCCTCTGCAGAGTTGGTGCTATGGATACAGAAGGAGGAGGAGAGAGAGGCACCAGGGCAGGGATCCTCCACATGTATGCTAGGGGAGTGCATGCTTATTAATGATCTTCAGGGGGGTGCACATATAAGTAATATGCTCACACTTTTGATATCTCTTCCGGATAAACCTTGCCTCTTTGCACTAGCAGCTATTCCTAAATCAGTCGAAATCACAGATTTGGGAGAAAGCTCTGTAGTCCTTGGCTGTATGGCCAAGAAAGTAGAATTGCAGCACTGGAAAGAAGGGGGATTAAGTTACTGAAATCCTAAAGCAGTAGATACCTTAGTAACATCTCTAAGGCTATGTCTACACTTGTTAATTTAAGTCGACTTTAACTAAGTCGACTTAACTAAGTCAACTTAAAGTCGACTTAGTTAAGTCCACTTAGTGTGTCTACACTTAAAATTAAACTCGACTTAAAGGGGAACTTACAAAATCGACCTAGAGCGTCCACACTGGATGCTCTAGGTCGACTTTGTGGGACTAGGGGGACCTTGCGCAGGTCCACGGTGGCAGAGGGAGGCACCCCTTGTGTGCAATGGGGCAAAGGGGGATAGGGACCCTGGCAGGGTATGTGGGCAGGGTGTGACACTGTCTGCATTTAGGGAAGCATTTATGATATTATTTTCTATGGATATCTCATAGCTCCTATAGTTTATAGCAATTATGTCATGTTTGGTATCAATAGAAAGGTAGTAATTTTCTGGGAATTATTATACAGTTTATGTTTAGGAATTCTATTTCGATTAGAAGTTAGGAATTTGATGTTATAGCTATACTTTAACTTGTGTCATTCTGGAAGAATGCCTTAGACAGGAGGGTGTGAACAACCATTGTCTCCTTAATGGCTCGTCAGGTTTCTCCCTTTGGCCCATTGTAGGTGGGAGCTTCCTTAACATTAAGGACACAATGGTTGTTCACACCCTCCTGTCTAAGGCACTCCTCCAGAATGACACAAGTTAAAGTATACATATAACATCAAATTCCTAACTTCTAATCGAAATAGAATTCCTAGACAGAAACTATATAACCATTCCCAGCAAATTACTACCTTTCTATTGATACCAAACATAACATAGCTCCTATGGATTATAGCAATTATGAGATATCCATAGAAAATAATATCATAAATGCTTCCCTAAATCCAGACAGTGTCACACCCTGACCACATGCCCTGCCCTTTGGGGGGCATGCCAGGCTCCACCTGTGCCCCCCCCCCAGCAGGGAGGGCTTTGGTGTAGTCCTGGGGTAGCCCTAAGTTGACGTAAGGCTACCCCAGGGCTACACTGGCTTAATTCGATTTTAAAAAGTCAAATTAAGCCTTAAGTCTAATGAAAAGGTGGTTTAATAAAGTCGACTTAATTTTCATTAAGTCCACTTTATTTTCCTTAAGTCGACTTAAGGAAAGTGTAGTATAGACACAGGGTAAATTAAGTCGATGTAAGCAAGCTTACGTCGACTTAATTTACCAGTGTAGACGCAGCCTGAGAGAGGGGATGGGGGGTGGGCAAGTTGGGACTCTACAGTGTGGATTGTAAAAAAACCCCGCAGCAATTTGGAGCCCTCTGAGAAATATATGGGTGTGGACCTCTGTATATTTACCAGCATTTTGTTAAAACATCCTCTACCTTCTTAGGTTCAAATTTTAATGGCCATTTCAAATGGGAACTTGATTTAAAAGAAAACATCTATTTTCTGAGGCCCTTTGGGAAAGAGGTGACTGACCATTGAACTACAGAAACCTATATGCTAATACCCCCTAAAAAGTGTTCTGGGACAGAGGACTCTTTGGCTGGCCAGTGAGCAAGGGACCTCTTTCCCTTATCAGATGAGTCAATTTCATTCAAATGAGAAGCTATTTCTATAGAGCTCAACCTGGGGACTGAGGCACCTTGGGGGATATGAAATACTTGGGCAACTCTTAACCTGTAAACCATTGGTTTAATTTCCACCCTCACTGTGTAGTATATTAACGCACCATGGTGACCTATGTGAAAAGAACCTTCCAGTCTAGTCTTCAATGGTCCTCAGCATGGGTTATAAATCTGACCTTGGTAGCAAGGTCTGGGGATTAAAGGAACATGGAAGTTGAGTTAATGTGAGTTTGAAGACAGAGGCAGCATGTTGATATATAGGTTTGCACTGCCTCCTCCCCAGACTGAATCTGTCCTGTAAATAAACAAAAGCTTTCAGAGCTCTCCTTTGACATCTTTCCCTAACACTAAATTCGCTGGAAGAAATGTTGAAAAAGGAAAAGTTTGAGCCAATTGCAGTGTGATCACTCAGCTAAAGTGCTAAACCCAGCACCCCAGGCAACCGATTGAAACTCATGGGAAACCAGCACTTATCATCAGATGCAAGAGGAAAGTATCGGAGGAGTCTCCAGTGAAGTGGCAGAGAACTGGAAACAAAATTGAAATAGGAAGAACAGAGCAGTTTCCTGTTACTGCTGAGCACACCCTGTTCACTTGGAATTTGCTGCCCCAGTCTTCAGCCATGTCTGCTTATCTGTAGCCTGACTTATCACAGGTGACTAATGCCTGCTACCACTTTCTTCCATTACAGCCGAACCACATCTTCCAGGAAACTGAAATATTCAGGTGACGGCCTGCTGGAGCTGGCTCCCTGCCACGCGGCTCTTTCAGAGAAACAAGGCTAATAATAGGTGACTGTGAGAGTGTTAAAAACCACAAAGCATCAGGAAAGCATGCGATACCCTGCTGATTAATGGAGCTATTGTCCTGCAGGTTAATTGTCCTAATCTGGGCACTAGAGCTGCTGATGCATTGTCTGAATTCTCTCAGCACCAGACTGCTCTTCCAGGCTACACTTCTGTCACTGATCCAGTGATAGCGGAGTCAGATTTAGCAAGGCTCCCTTGCTTTATCCAACACCGACTGGCCACAATAGTCCCTCTGTGAACATCATGCCACCGTAGCACAGCGTACATTCATCTAATCCTGCAGGGGTGCACCCTCCACCATTACCAGTGCTGTCCTGCTTCCTCCACTCCCACTAATTCCAGCACCATAGTGGCACAAGGCTCCCCACTGGTAGTGACAAGTGTGGGAACACGGCCCTGAGCCCTGCTTTTCATCCATCCAGTGGGCACAGGTGATTTAACCTCCATGTCAGCGCCCCTCTGTCCACATCAATTAATTGGCAGCTGCTCAATCATGGCAGACATCAATGGCACCGGTAGCTGCTCAGCACTTCTGAACATCCGGTTCTAGATCCGTCAAAGTAGGCACCTAAAATCAGTGCCCGCTGTGGACAATGTGACAGGCATTGCCCAGCTGCTCCTCTCTGCTCAGTGTCTCCCCTCAATGCTTGCCATAATCAGTACTGGGTAGATCAGATTTTGATTTTCCTCCCATCTACTGGATCCCTCCAGGCCAACAAGCTTGTTCCCCTCTCACGCCCATGAGTACCTATAAGGAGCATATCTGACACCACAGCGCATCCAGGTAACATACTGCTGCGTGCTGGGATGGAAGCATTGTTTCTTCTCTTCTCTCCATCATGGAACATTCTCCACAGGAGGGAACATATTTAAAATTTCACCCCCTGCCTGCTTCTGCTCCACTTATTTTCCATCATTCCCACAGAAAGCCAGTTGTTTTTCAATACTTCACACTCTTTGCCAGGGTGACCCTAAAAACGCATTTGCTGGTCAGGTTCTACACAGACAAGTGAGCAGTCGTTTCCCTTCAGGATGCCATTTGTCAGCTAATATATTTGCAGCTCCCATTTCATTTCAAGCAAGAGCTCCATGTGTGATTAGCTCAAAGCTCCCCCTTGTGGTCCCCTTTGGGTAGTGTTTAGACTAAATAAAATCAAGGGGCCAGACAGCTACGGCTCTCATCTCTCTCCCCAACACCTCCAACTTTAGGCGTCTTCAGTACTCAATAGGTGAAGGGGTTTTCCGCCTTCCTTCATGCCTTAATTGCTAGTGGAGTCTCTGTACTTAAGGTTTTTGGATTTGAGGACTTTATTAATTTAGTCATAGGTTAGAGGTTTACTGCAGGAGGAAGGGGGTGAGATTCTCTGCTCTGCATGGTGCAGGAGATCAGACTAGATGTTCATATTGGTCCCTTCTGACTTAGAGTCTGTAAGTCTAAGAGGTTTCTGCAACATTTTTGTTGCTGGGCAAAGCAGGGAGAAAAACTCTTTCAGGATGTTTTCAAGTGCCTGGGAATCACATGATAACAATCTTGGAAAGTCAACAGAGCAAAAAAGGCAAATTGACCGAATACATGCACGCAAGAAATTCAGACACTCTGCATTCAACATACACAATATACAGAATGTCTCCGTCTCCAAACTCAGCAGGCTTTCAGCCACACAGTCAGGCCAGAGAGCACGCTGAGCGCAGACAGGCCTGAGTCGTAAAGTCTGGATCAAGATTCCACTCCAAATCAGCATTGTGGCAGCATTTCAAGTTCAAATGTCAGGCTCTGGGGGTGAGACTGAGTCATACTATTTGGATCCACAGCTGCTGTTGGGTCTGCACTTTCCAAAATTGTAGAGAGCCCCGATCTGCTGTTCTATGCCTGGCCCATTTTAATACTGCATTCACTATTTTCTTTCTTTCTTTCTTTCTTTCTCTTTCTTTCTTTCTTTCTTTCTTTCAGAATATAGGTGGCACCTGCTTGTGTCCAAACCCAGCACCTGACATTAAGACTACACTACTACTACTTTGGGTTGTTTTTCGGGTAGATTAAGACATTTTCCTCAACTTCCTACCATCACACCATGTAAAAGTTATTAAAAGCTGATGGAAGGAAATGTATTATGTTAGAGAATAAAGACTCCCAAAATAAGGGACATGCTGAACATATGGGACCTAATTCACCACTGTCCTGCACCTTGTGTAGTCACTGGCTATGTCTACACCTGTTAATTTAAGTCGACTTAGCATGTCCACACTTAAATTTTAAGTCAACTTTGGGGGGGACCCTACAAGGTTGACCTAGAGCATCCACACTGGACACCTAGGTCAACTTGTAGGGGCTAGGGGGACCTAGGACAGGTCCACGGTGGCGGGGGGGGAACCCCTTGCCAAGTGCCAGCGGGCTCAGCCTTTGCCCCATTGTACCTGGGTACAATGGGACAAAGCGGGACAGGGACCCTGGCAGGGCACAGGGGCAGGGCTCTGCGCTGCCCTGTGGGGGGGCATGCCAGGCTCTCCCTGTGCCACCCCCCCTGGCAGGGAGGGCAATGGGGGAGTCCTGGAGAGCCATAAGTCAACTTAGAGTCGACTTAGGGCTACTCCAGGTCTACACTGGCTTAAGTCGACTTTAGAAAGTCGACTTAAGCCAAAAGTCGACTTAAAATGGGGTTTTACAAAGTCGACTTAATTTTCCTTAAGTCGACTTAAGCCGCTTGCTTAAGTCGACTTAAGGAAAGTGTAGTGTAGCTGCAGAGTAAATTCAGTCGACTTAAGCAAGCTTAAGTCAACTTAATTTACAAGTGTAGACGCACCCTGACAGGCCTGCCAAGCATCAGAATGGCTGTGTTTTATACCCACTGTACACTCGGAATGATATAAATGACAACACAAAACTCAGGGCAATGGTGAATGGCCCTCCTAGGGTGGATTCTTCCCACCCATGCTGATGTCAATCAGGACTCAGGAGGACTCCACGAAGTCAGTCCAATTCTGGTGTAAATCAGAGGATCGTTTCAACAGGCTTTCCCAGCCACTTACAGAGTTTAAAAAAATAAGCAACAGCTCTGTATTCAATGCTGTACAGCCCTCAGCTGAAAGGAAAGTGTGCGCGGGCTGCTTTTACTAAGCTGAGCCACTGGAGAATGCGTTCAGCAAAATACAAAGCAAAGCCATAGGCACCATGAGCTTCATGTTAAGGATCCTCTCCATTGGGAAGATTGTTTCTCAGCTGGCAGGCTAGAGTCCCACACTGTGCATCTTCTCAAAGGGAGGGTGTGGTGAGGAGTAAGGAAACAGGGAGGGGCAACTGCTCTCCCTTGGAGATGACAGGCCTCGATGAGTGGAATCAGAGCCTCCTCCTGTTGTAGAATTTCTGTGCTCTTGCGTGGTAGAATGGTCCCAGGGAATATCCTGATGAGCCATTAAGGACATAAAGAATACAACCATTGTGTCCTTAATGACTCATCAGTTTACTTCCTGGGACCATATCACCTGGCAGATTCCTTAACATTAAGGAGACAATGGTTGTTCACACCCTCCCGTCTAAGGCTTTCCTCCAGAATGACACAAGTTAAAGTATGGATATAACATCAAATTCCTAACTTCTAATAGAAATAGAATTCCTAGACATAAACTATATAATCATTCCCAGCAAATTACTACCTTTCTATTGATACCAAACATGACATAGTTCCTATAGATTAAAGCATTTATGAGATATCCATAGAAAATATCATAAATGCTTCCCTAAATCCAGACAGTGTCACACCCTGACCACATGCCCTGCCCTTTGGGGGGCATGCCAGGCTCCCCCTGTGTCCCCCCCTGGCAGGGAGGGCATTGGTGTAGTCCTGGGGTAGCCCTAAGTCGATTTAGGGCTACCCCAGGGCTACACTGGCTTAATTCGACTTTAAAAAGTCGAATTAAGCCTTAGGTCGAGTAGAAAGGTGGTTTTAATAAAGTCGACTTAATTTTCATTAAGTCAACTTTATCTTGCTTAAGTCGACTTAAGCAAGCTGCTTAAGTAGACTTAAGCAAAGTGTAGTGTAGACGCAGGGCAAATTAAGTCGACTTAAGCAAAGCTTAAGTCGACTTAATTTACCAGTGTAGACACAGCCAATGGTGGCAACCAGCTGGAGCAAACACACATCACTGGGGAAAGGATAAGAGAAGGGTGCCTTTTAACTGTTCAGTTCCAAATTGTGACCTACTGTGCAGATATGCCCCAAGACTGAAAAGAAAACCAGCCCCCCTCCTGGCCCCTAGGAAGGTAAATGTGAAAATATAGACAAAAAATGTAAATAAAATATTTAAATGAAATAAAAATCATTTATGTAGGACCTACAATATTTTGGTCAACAGTTGGCAGAAGGAGCTAAAAGTTCTGGGGGCTACAGTTCTGGGGGCTATGGTGACAAACACTGATGGTGAAAAAACCTGGCCTATGCAGAAATGTCATGTCTATTTTAGAGGCAAGGTGGGTGACCTAATATGGTTTGTTAGACCAACTTCCACTGGTGAGAGAGACAAGCTTTTGAGCAACTTTTCAAGTCTAGGAAAGAGATCTTTCACCAGCAGAAGATGATCCAATAAAACATATTACCTCAGCCACCTGGTCTCCAATATCTGGGGGCCAGTACAGGTTATTACAAAACCATCTCCAAGATAACACTGAGGAGGAAGAGGCTAAGTGTTGTTAGAGTCCACGGTGGAAATCCACTGGTAGTTTAACTGGAGAGGCACATGGCGTTCAAAGTCTCAAATGAATTTCCCAGCACAGCTGATTAGCAGAAACGTGTTCTGCCTGTGGCAGGCCATGCGTGAGCGGCTCACTCAGTGTTCTCTGTTAGGAAAGTGTGCGTCTCTCCTACAGAGAGCTACCAAGCAATGAGAGGTTTAACCGCCATGGGCCAGGAGACCCACGGAGCTGAACTGCAGACACAGCCACCTACATCAAGGCTTCTCGCCGAAAGGAAGTCTTCAAAAGCAATGGGCCCAGTTGCTGAAGACCCCTGTACGCTGCTATCAAAAGCAGTTTAAAGTAATGGGTCTGTGGTTCAAATGATAGATAATGGTGCCATCTGAATACTAAATAATGATAGAATATTAACCTAAATCACACCCAACTTCATCCTCCTCTGTGCATTAAAGGAAGCTTTCAAGGTGAAAAACAGGAACTGTCATTTTCTGCGTTTGTGTACAGCTCCTAACACAGTGAGGAGTTAACCAGGTTGTAGGCTTTAGGCACTACTACAATATAAATAATTTAATAATAATATTTTATTTAAAATAACTTCGCTTTTAAATCCTGTACCTGGGTCATCAATAAAATTGTAGAAAACTGTTTTGTTTGTACTTTGAATCAATTCTGCTAGGTTTTTTTTATTACTATTATTTATGAAACTCACACTTTAGGAAAACCGACCCAGTCAAATTCCAGTGTCAAAGCTTTCTGGTTCTCATGTTGGCGCACTCCTTTTGTGACTGGATTTCCAATGCCACCGGGAAATGTTTCAATTCTAAAACTTTCTTCTGTTTTGTTACTAACAATTACTCATAATAATTTACCATTACTCCTTCCTCTCTCTCCTCCCCCACTTGTCTCTCTTGTCTATTTTAAAATTATAAGCTCTTTGGAGAACCCCCTTTTTGCAATACCTAAATGTTGACCCCAAACAGCATGAAATCTAGCATCTCGTCTCTGACAGCGCCAGCTCAAGATGCAGCCCTGCCTCCCCTTGCATCTAGCAGTACACCTTGTCTTTCTTCCTGAGCAGCCCTGAAGCATGAGGGCTGAGCCTTAATGATTTGAGCCTAATTAGTTTAACTGCAGATGTTGCTAATGACTATGCAAATAAATATAAAAAACTTTTCCACAATGCTGAATGCCAATATCAGACGCATAAGCACCAACGTATCAGCACCATGAGATTAATTATTTACTGGCATATAATGGCCTGCACAGTAACACTGGCTTTACTTGGTGGCTTCTTCCCCCCCATAGATTTGTCAGCCTGTTGTGAATCTTCCTGGAAAAGCTTATTGCAAGACACTTTCCCTTAGCTATTGACGTGCTTCCTCCTTGTCAAAAATATACTGTCAAATAGCCCCCATTCTGGCATTAGATCAGTCCCAGAGAGCACTGGTATTTACATACCTGACATCATTCATATTTGTGGTCTGTTTACATTTTAAAAATAAATATTTGTAAACCCATGATCGTAGCTAATCTGTGTAACAAAATATTTCTGCCATTGTCATCCTCCTCCATCTCCTGCCTTCCCCTCACTCTGTTTGTTAAAGACACATTTTGGAGTCCTGGCATAAATTGGACCCTGATCCTTCAATCTGATCAGCGAGCACAAACCCCTTTGTCCTGCTGCAGAGCCCCACTGAAGACATCAAGTACAGCCAATGGCTAGAGCTGGACAGAAAATGAAATTTTGATCAAAATGGAAAAAAAAAAAAAAAAAAAAAAACCAGAAAATTTCAACTGTGCAACAATAACAATAAAAATCAAAACCAAAAAAACCCTTTGACTTGGAAATGCCATCATGGTGCATCATGGGAGATGTAGTCCAGCTAGGGGGCCTAGCCCATAGAGGAGAATGGGGGCATGAATACCTGAACCATGAGGAACTACAGCTGCGCATCTGAATTGAAATTTTCTGGGTTTGGCTGCAAAAGTTTTTGCTCATCAGGTGCTCATTTATCCCATTAAAAGTCAACATTCTCCAAAAAAATTGGTTAGTGAAAATTCAATTTTCCATTGAAAACCAGTTTTGACAGGAGATTTTTGACCAGCCTCAGCACTGCACTGCTCTGGAAAGGGGATCTGACTGCAGGACTGGGGCCACAGCATGTAATCCCCTTAGAACGTGGCAACATTGTCTACCGAGCCTAATGTGAGTGACTGTTCATGATTGGAGCCTCCGGCACTATAAAAATAAAGAACTGTCACCTCATCCTCCTGATGTGCAGTTGCTCCATGTGACCTAATGAAATCTGTAGGTCTCTCACAGCAGCCCACAGCTTGGGCAGTACCTTCTGGCTCGTTCCCAGGCTTATGTTTGCATGCTCTTTTTGCCCAGTTTCTAGTTGTAAACATCCCGTGATTTTCACTCAATTGTTTGTACAGCTGAGAGAGTCCAGAAGGAGCAAACATGCTCCCTTCCTCCCGCTCACACTACAGACCCTGCTGCCACCAAAGAGCAGCTGCAGCAGGACGTGGGCCAGGCCAGAGGCTTCTCTCCTGTGCAATACCAGGAGCACTTTGGATCACAAGCACCCTCCAGCGTTGGCAATGCTCTAGGCTCAGACTTTAAGGTTAGAAGAGACCATCCTGATCAGCTAGTCTGACCTCCTGCACGTTGCAGGCCGCAGAACCTCATCTACCCACTCCTGTAATCGACGCCTACCTCTGGCTGAGTTACTGAAGTCTTCAAACCACAATTTAATGACTAAGTCACAGAGAATCCACCACTTACATGAGTTGAAACCTGCCAATGACCCATGCCCCATCCTGCAGAAGGCGGCAAAAAACTCCTGGTGGGCCTACCTCCACCAGTCTCAGCCTTCGCGTAAAATGCCTTGAGATCTTAGAATGAAAGGTGTTGTAAAAGGCCAATGAATCGATACCACTGCAGTTTAATAGGCAGGCACATGGGAACATGCAAGAGACGCAGTCTGTGTGGGGTGCCCAGGGCTGTAGACCCGATCACTACATATACTGCTCCATCCAGACACTCTGTTCAGAATCCCTCCTTCTCCCATGTAACAAGGAACCCAGCCCTTCAACGCTATCCTACAACAACCTCCCTGGATCTACAGTCACTGTAGGATCCAGTTCATTACAAGTGTCTGTGAAACCCTCTTTCTCATGGACCCTGATTCTCCTCTGCCATCAGTTAGTTCTGTCCTTCTCTCTACCATTTACACCATCCGACCGGCACCGAGACTAATTTTTAAAAAAATCATAACAGAGGCTCAAACGAAATGTGTCCCCCTGTTGTGTGGCTGATATGCTCCATCACAGGCATCAGCTCACATTATGTGGGGAAGGTGGGAAAAAGGCCATGAGTATATGCCTACTGTGCTAGGTTCACTTCCTGGATGGCAACAGAGTGGTCCCTGTTGCAGGGACCACTCTTCTTCTGGGTAGTGTGGCCTAACTGTCTGAGTTAGCAGAGCACCCCTGTAACCAGAGGCTTGTAGCCTAAAAGCCAAATGAAGCAGTCCCTTTTGTCAGGGCACCATGGCCTAATGGCCAGTCAGTGAAGAATGGTCTAAGGCTCCACTGGGTAGTGGAACACCGCCTATGGGGTACAGCATTCAGGGTGGGGAGGCTAAAACCCATCCTGCTCCTCTGAGCCCCAGCCCAGGACCCTGTCAGTGCAGGGGCTGTTTGCCACCAAGGCAGCAGGACTCCACCTGACAGCAACTCTGCTGTTCCCCATTTTACATCCCTCAAGCCTCCTGAGCATCCTCCTACCTAGTCATCATCAGTGATGCTCCACAATCATCTGAGATCTCCAGGGTCCCCCATCCATGCAGCTCATGATGACTTTGTCCCTCTTTGGGATGTTCCTAGCAGCCTGGGCTCCAGCTGGAACTTGGCAAAGTTTGGTTCAGCCCCGGGTGTCTGCAGTGATCGCCTGGAGAGAGTTGGCAGGGTGCTTCCGCAGTCCACCTCAACTGAGCTGAGTTGTTGCCTTTTATATCCTTCTTCCCTGCTGAGCATGCCAAGCAAAGGTGGTTCTTCCGCCAGTAAGTAGTCCTTAACTTTTGCTAGACCTGTGTGGGGCTGATACGCCCCCGTCATAACCCTCAAATTAAAAAAAAAAAAAAAGTAAGAGGATCAGAATTGCCACCATGGCTAACCAGTAGAGTAAGAGAAGCAGTTAGAGGCAAAAAGACATCCTTTGACAGTTGGAAATCAAATCCTAGCACGGAAAATAGAAATGAGGATAAACTCCAGCAAGTCAAGTGTGAAAGTATAGACTATGGCTACACTACAGCTTAAATTGACATAAATTATGTGGCCCGGGGGTGTGAAATAGCCACCTCCATCAGTGACATATCTTATGCCAACTTAAGTGCTGGTGTGGACAGCGCTATATCGGTGAGAGAATTTCTCCTGTTGACATAGCTACTGCAGTTCATGGGGGCTGGTGTAATTAAACTGAGGGGAGAGCTGTAAGCTCTCTAGTGCAGCCATAGCAATAATCAGATAGGCCTAGAACACATTGGAAGGCAACTAGCTAAGGACATAAAAATTTGAGGCAAGAAGCCTGCCAAATGATCAGTAGAGCCACTGGAAGATGGAGGTGCTAAAGGAGCACTCAGGGAAGACGAGGCCATTCACCGATCCTCACTGCAGAAGATATGAAGGAGATCCCCAGGCCCAGGGCTCTTTTTCTGCCGATACACACCGGTACGGCATACCAGCACCTATTTTTCCCTGGCCGGCCCCGCTGCCCAATTGAGGGCTGGGGTCAACAGGGAAAGGAGCGGCTCTTCTTTCCCCTGCTGATCCCGGCTCCCAGCTGGGCAGTGGGGCCAGGAGTGGCCAGAAGTGGCAGCCACGAGCCAGAATCCAGCCTGCCAGGGGCTGGAATCAGGCCCATGGACACCTGGGAGCTGCGGCCAGGCTGGAGCTTTTTCAAATCTCCCGCCATGAGCATGCTCAGATGCGTGGCTCAGGGTGGGAGCATCCTGCCCAGGGAGCAACTCTGGCCACTCATGCAGCTCCGGCCAGGTAAGGGGGAGGGGGCCGGGAAGGTTGGGGAGTGGTGGGCAAGGAAGGGGCCCAGGGGTGTTGGGGATCCAGCAGGCTCGGAGGGGGTTGGGAGGGGCTGAGAGGAGCGGGGAAGGGACCCAAGGGGTCGGGAAACTGACAAGTGGGGGAAAGTGGCTGGGGGGGGCTAGAGGAGCAGGGAACCAGCGGGCAGGTGGGCAGAAAAGGAGCCGGGGGCCCAGAGGAGCGGGGAAGGGGCCAGGAGGGTCGGGGAGCTTATGGGCAGGAAAGGCCGGGCATGAGAAGGCCGCTGGGAGCCAGCAGTGGAGCAGGGGGTTTGGAGGGGCCCCGGAGGGTGGTGTGGAGTGGTTCTGAACCCTTGCCCCCCCCCATACTGCTCCTGCTTTTAATAGTGAAGCATTGTTAACGCTGCTGTCCTGGCCAAATCCCAACCTGGGTCATTACATTTCACCTCTCTAAAATTGTCCCCTGATGTAGCAATTAGAGATGGTCTTTTTCTTCCTGTTCTAGATTACTCTGTAGTGCTGTAGGCTGCCATATAGATAGACAACTGCTGTGTCCCACTCTATATCCATCTTCCATTTCAGTGATGCGTCAAGGATTCTGTATTTTGCCAGGTACTTGGGAATGGTTCCAAATGAAAAGCACTATTGACATGGATGACATTATAGTCAGTTGTTCCCCCTGGGCAGGAAGCTAAAGGTGGCTGTGTTTAGGTGGTTTAGTTAGAGCACATTTAGGGACTGAACGATGGGCAAACAAGGATCAGAAACAACAGCAAAGAAGATGATGGTGGAATGTGAACCCAGGAGAAGAGACTCTAAAACAAATATAATAAGAGGTTAAAATTCAATCTGCCTGAACAGAGACTAAAAATGGCATAATAGAGTTTCATGTATTAATTGGGTCTTAATGGTTTCATATCACATTAACCCTTGAAAATCAAAATGAGGTTATATCTCACTCAGGCATTTACCTGTTACAAAGATTCTGCAGGTCATTTTCTGTCTTCAGTTACAACCATGCAATCCCATTATTTTCAGATTCTGCCCTCAGCTAATCCAGGTGACTCCCCTGCCTTCGCCTGTTACAACTGTTATCTTCAGAAAGATTGCACACGTATAAACAAAGGCACTGTCTAACCCTGGGATTGGAATTTAGTTAACAAAGTTGCTGACAATGCACAAACCAGAACTGAATCTCACTTTGCCTCCTTGTTTGCTCTGCAGGACTGACAAGAAGAAAGGGAAGTAATTAACTTATTTTTGTCACTGCAGATGCCACTCGGGGCACATGAGGGAGGAGGCCAGTGGAGTACAAAAGTGTTATTTTTATATAGCCCCTTTCAGGCGAGAATCACACTTTGAAACTCATTCTCCACAAAAATCAGGGAAGGATCTGAAATCCACATATACAAAATGAACCAGGAACCCGATCTTCCCAAGAGAGATACTACAGCCTTTCTGCTCCCACATATGGGTCTTCTATGCAGCTGGAGGAAGTTTAGAAGTTGGTGGCAACTGCACAAACCACTGGAGTCAAAGCTGATGCCTAAATATGAGACATGTTTTCCAGGGGAATCTTAAATCCTGGTGAGGTTTAATTCTCCCTGCAGTTAGAGGCTTGAAAATTTTACAACGGTAACTTAAGCTCTCTGGTGGAGCCATGAGGAAGGAAAACCCGCTATTATAAAAAAAATTCTTACTGGCTCCCAGAATATATAGATAAATATCTCGTTTAGCCCCATCCAAGAAAAGGAGGGAGGGAGGCCTCCAATTACACTCTGTAAATTGGTCAAACACATTGGCTGAAGTTTGTTTACTTTAAATGCAGTTGGATAAATACGGTGACCTATTACACACACGCACAAACTGAAAAAGTGCCAGTGACATGTTTAAAGTTAACCGAGAACAAAACTTTCCTGGAATCCATCCCTGACCTCCAAAAAACATATGGTTTCATTTTTCCCTCTAAAAAAAAAAGTTGGATCATGTGTTTCCAATAGATTCCTTTGATATATTCCCAGGCAATCAAAAACGAGACAGCTGCCAAGGGGTAGATCTAGTGAGTTTACTGTGAAAGAATCTATCATTTTACAAGCAATCAATGAGCCATGTACAGCGCCATGTGTCACTATGTCACGGCTGTATTGCCAGCGCGGTCACCTGTCACAAGCTGCCTGTGAATCCATTAGTTGCGGCTCAACTACCAATGTTAACTGCTTGTAGCTGCCAGTGACGCCGGTTTGGGGACACATCTGCACAGATTTTTAGACACAGCAACATCCAGAGCCACTACGGATGTTCACCTCAGGCTATATATGTTGGGCTAATTCCAGTTTTGAGCTACACTGGTGGGAATCCAAAGTAACTTCACTGAAGTCACTGAGAAGAGAATCTGGTCTACTGCTTCTTCATCATTTTGGCCACTAGGATATGCAGTGCCTCCCTCCCACCAGCCAGCAGCCCCTCTGCCTCTGCCCACGATACTTCTGCAAGTCACCTGTCAGAGACTCAGTTTGTAATCTGTGCACTGCTGACTCTGGGCTTATTGAGATCTAAATCCGCTCAGCTCTTGCTTAACTCAGCTCTCATGGACACCAATGTCCATGATGTTAAAAGCAAATGCAAATAGATGAGCTTCTCCAGGCTTTTAAGAGGATATGATACTCCCCCACAGCCACATGGCTGCCAGCTGGATCAGGTTTGTACCTACCTGTTGCTCTGGGGAGGAAGTACGTGTGCAGAGGAAACCATACTATGGCATTTACAACTGAATTAATGCCAGCTGGGCTACGCCCTGGAACCCTCTGTATATATGACCTCAGTGGGAGCTCTGCACACAGACCCGCTAGAGGATGGACCTCATGATTAGCATTTGAGATGATATTCAGAGGGAGATATAAATTAATAGCCTATAAGGAAAGTGTCTGTTTATACCCAGAGGATTTTACTCTGGTCTCATTATTTGCTTTACAGTTTCTATACCCATAGGTATACTCGTTATTGGTACACCCAGAGTTTTAAACCCATAGATATACCTATCTACCATTTGCTTTACAGCTGCTATATCCATAGTTCCTATGCCCACAGGATTTTCCTCTGAACAGGCTCACCATTTGCTTTGCAGTTTCTCTCTACAGGGCACTGTCAAGATCTTTAAAACACTCAGCATTTCGCTCTTTGGCACCCTTTAGCCCAGGAGCTTGAAACATTTTCCTAATACTAATTAAAGCTGTGCACCTCTCCTGAGAGGCAGTGATGGAAATATGTTTGGGACACAGTCACTCTAAAGTGACAGGCAGAAAACTGTGCGTCAAGATATAAATAAATCCAATACCAAATGAACGTCTCTTTCTGAATAACCTGTTAAACCCAAATGGCTTTGCATGAAACTGACCGGTTTGGAGAAAGTCTCTGTTTATCAGAATGCTCACTTCAGTCTAAACTATTCCTCATACTGTCCTTCTTTCCACCTGTAACCATGTTGTTTGCGGCAAAGCATAGGATAATATATTCCATATTCAGTCACATACTTCATGTCAATTAGTGCAGACAGAACATCAGACCTTGACACTTGAGCTGACAAAGGATTTCTCTTTGCTGCAGTTTATGTCTTCTGTGGGCCAGCCACAAGCAGGCAACAGAGTCACCACAGAAAGCCATGTGACGCTAACAGACAGAGCACACGTCTGTTATACTCACCTTCTGATGTGGAATGCACAGCAAACCTCATCACCTCTTATTTTGCAAAGAGGGAGTTTCTATATTTATGGCACAATGCACATGAAGATGGTATCCCTGTTACTGAAGTATTATACTAAAGTGTAATTGTTTTCTTTTCTGGGTTGCCTAAACCAAAGATAACGACATTTTCGGGTAGATGGAAGACACATGGTCCATCCAAAACCCCTTCTCCATCGAGTCTTTGTCTCTCACAATTTATCTTCTCAGTCAAATCTTGGTCTTAGAACAAATTCAGGATGGCTTCAGATCTGCACGGGGGTTGAATTGATGGTTTTCTCTTTAAAGACAATACCTCTGTTATATACCAGCTCATTTTCTCCCTTTAAAATGTCCATTTCAGGCCCGGTGCTTAGTAGATGCCTGACCCTCAGTTCATCAGGCTAAGTATTTGCTTTTATTTCTGCCTTTTGATAACATTTTTAAATTCCTTAGGAGATAAACAAGAGGTTTAACTAAGTGATAAAAAATGAAAACTTGTGATAAGCCATGAGAGGAGCAGTAACGCAAATTGAGGAATGTAAACAGTTATATTGCATCTTGGCTATTGCTCAATGCTTGTAAAACCTGTTCTCAACTAAAGCAAGTTACAAGAAAAACTCAGAGTCCTGTGGCACTTTTAAAGACTAACAGATTTATTTATCGCATGAGCTTTCGTGGAAGAAAATCCCACTTCGTCAGATGCTTTGAAGTTAGGAAAGTTACAGAGTGGGAGGAAACTAAATGCAGGGGAGTGTATGACATAGCATCAGGTCAGGCTGTAACAGCAAATCAAAATAGGTGTTACTGTAATCTCTCTGGTGCTATCCACAGAAAGCATTTAGCTGGTCTGTAACTAGGCTGCCGACAACAGTTACGATAGCAAAGACAGGCATGAGGATAGTTCAAGTAAATCCCTCAAAGCCATTTGACTCTTCCCTTCATCCACCTCACCCAGAGAGGTTAGAAAACCCAACATTCACTATATGCCCTTCTTTTTACCCCTTGCTTTTTTCCAGAAGATTCAACTTCTGTTACATCCTGAGCTCCTCCTTGTGTCTCCTATCCATTTAAGGTTGTTTCACCTGGGGAACTGGTATAAGTTATACTTGCAAAAGGACTTCTTTGCCAGCATAATCTGTCTATATAAGGGGCAGGGTTTGTGGAGAAAGAGCTACTGGTAAACCTTTTAAGGGTAGATGAGGCCTTACTGCTAACCCAGAAATTTTAACTTCTTGGGAAACTGCAAAACGCGGGGGGGGGGGGCGAGGATTATGCTCCTTTCTTCATGAAGCGGACATGCAGGATATCTCCCTTTGTATAATCTACGTAGTTATACTGGGAGACCAGTATAACCTGAAATATTCTAGTAAGAGGTTCTCATGCTCATTAGTCAGATATTAAGCAGCATGGAGTTCACTGAAAAGCACCCTTCTGACCCTGGACAAGTCACTTCTCTGTGCCTCAGTGTCCCCTGTAGATGGAAAAGGAAACTTACCCGGCTTTGTCAAATACTTTGAGTTCTATGAAGAAACATTTGATTTGTGTGTGAAGTGTTAAGGTGTCATTTCTCCATTTTTGGTCCTTTATCATTCCGGTGACTGAATTTTACTCAGGCAAATAGTTCCACTGGATGCAATGACATTAGCCACATACCGTGAACTCTATTTGCTCTCACATCTTTTCTCCACATATGCTTTATATGGGCTGTGTTGTTCTACACATAAGTGAAGAGCATAGTCCTTTGGCACCTGGCAGGGCAGGACATCTCAGTTTTCCCAGCAATTCATTAACAGGTGTGTGTTTTGGGCAGGCAAGCTCCTTCTGAAGGTGCTACTCCTTCACTCACACAATTGTAGATAATGGCACAAGTCATCTCTGTTCAATCCTCATTTTGGTTGACATCGCAAAGTGTTTCTTACCTAACTCAAAGTCTGACATCTTAATCATTCTTTTCCGCATCCACTTGGCCAAAATTATTTGCTACCCATTTATCTTTACTGAGGGGCTCCCCATATAAATATAACATCCATGAACTTTCGCCTATAGTGCAATTTGGTTTTACAATGTACTCCACACAACTTTTGCCACATAGAAATGATAACAGGATTAGAGTGTAAGGCTTTATATAAGTCAAATAAACAACCTACAAAGCTGTATGTCATTAGTAACACACTGTTTTTACAGTATATTTCCCTAGGGCATTAATGTGCTAGCTTTTAATTATAAAGAATAGATCTGTGTTATATTCAAAGTCTTTTCATGTACCTTTTCTATTTATTATTTCAAACCTCATTTGTTTAGTGTTAATCTGGAATTTTTATTTTGTTTCTTTTTCAGAATCTCTATGTGCAGTATTCAAGTATTGTAATTAACCCGTGATGCTGCTACACTCTTTACAATATTAACCCAGCATCATGAATTTAACATTTAGTGGGGGTCCTACCTATTTAATGCTTCAATTTCTTTTTAAAGAGGTATCCTAGTCTCTAGTTGCCTTTGGGTTTTGTTTTCATACTTCGCTTATTCGGATTCCAAAATATTTTGTTTCTTTTCATACCCAGCAAAATGTCATTCTTAATGTCTGAAGCCAGACAAATGGTAAGTAGTAATCGGATCTCCTAATTTAGTCCTGTTCTCTTTATACTCTGATATATTGCTAAATTGATATAGTTTTTGGTAACAAATAGTAGGGTCATGGATTAGGAACAAACTGTTATCCGCATACAGTACCATATTTATATTCTTACACCCCTGAGGTGTTTTAATATCTCCTTATCTTTATTGATAGTGATTTTAAAGCTAAAGAAAACAGAATCAGAGCTAAGGGCGTGCCTGCTTAATACCTTCCACAAAGAGCAGGATGTCAAATGTGAATTTCCTGGATGGGAATTAAATTAACCCCAGTTCTGAGAAGCAAGAACAAGATCTTTGCATCATTTTAAGCCCCACCTAGGCCTTCAAAATGAAAGCTGAATTAGGATATAAGTGATGCATAGGCCTTGTGAAAATTCTCTGCCCAGGCGTGAATTTCACCCAGAGGCTTGACTAATCTAATGTATTTATTTGGTAGCACTCTAGTTTTGTACTCAATTAGCAGTAGCAAACAGGAACCATTCCCTATGATGAAAACAAGAGCAATACTGTCAGATGAGTCTTTTGCCATGGCATTGCTGTGATCTGGGGAAGAGTCAAGGAAGGTGCCTGAATAATGAAAACACAGCATTTTTCTTCTTATGGAGGTTGGTTTAAATTCAACAGAGGTAGTCACAGACTTGGGTGAAGTTTGTCCATTTCCAAGAGCCCACCACACATATCTATGTCCACACTGGCAAGTTAGTTCGAATTAAGGAGGCTTCATTCGAACTAACTAAAGCCATGGGTACACTAGGCTTTCATTAGTTTGAATTAAGGGCTTCCTTAATTCGAACTAATAAATTCGAATATGCTATTCGAACTAAGGGTTAATTCGAACTAACTAGTTCGAATTAACCAATGTGACCATGTTAGTTCGAACTAATTGCTTAGTTCGAACTATCCGGCCCATTGAAATCAATGTAAATCGCTAATTCGAACTAAGCGAGTGCCATGAATGGCAGTCGCTTAGTTCGAACTAATTTTTTCTAGTTCGAATCAAGTTAATTCAAACTAACTAAAATTAGTTCAAATTAATTCGAATTAACTAATTCGAACTAATTTTAGTAAGTGAAGACATAGAACCTACAGCTCAGTTAAGAGGTTCCCAGCAACCCAATTCCTGGCTGCTCTTGTGGCGTAAAGGACTCCGAAAATGAACAGATCCCCTAGCAGGAACTTTCCTATCCCTATGCCCCCCAGAGTCCCTGACACAAAACCATCGCCAGAGTGCGGGGTGCCCTGGTCTATCTGGATTGCACCAATGACTGAGGAAAGCGTAAGTTGGAGCAACTCCCAGAGGTATTAACAACCGACATTACCGGCCATGCCAGCCCCTACTCCCAAAAGCCACTTTTGTCTCCTGCTTCTCCTGGGCTATCCCTTCTGGTCCCTGATCTCACATCTAGAGGTGATTCCACCAGATCAGGGATGGGTAACATTGGGAGGGTGGGCTATGGAAGCACGGCCACTCTGCTCCCTGCGAAGGTAGACAGATCTTCAAACTCCAGCAAAATCAAACCGGCCCTTTTGACCAGAATTAAAGACGCATCATTTTTTTAAAAAGCAGTGTTAAGCTAACATTACAAACTGGGTGAAATCTTGTAGGAGGTTGAGTTAACACCTCACTGAGATTAATGGGTGAGGTTGTCTGTCAGTAACTGTGATGATAAGCCCCATCTAGAAAAGAGTATGTGAGCCATCCAGGAGCTTTCACTGGGCACTGTTTTGGGGTAGGTAGTGTATGTGAGAAGACAAAACAAAGTAAAACTGGGGTGGGGGGGTGGAAAGGGGGAAGAAAGAGAGCTCTTGAAGGAGCAGCTGAATGCATACATGGTGGCTGACCCTAGAGGAAACCTGGGGAGAAGTTCTGAGTCAGGATTGCAGGCTGAAAAAAGTGTACTTGGTGCGGGAAGCAAAAGGAGCTGTTTCCTATATTTGATTCTTTCTAGTTTTAGAGAGAAAAGCAGTCTTCGTAAATTAACAAATAAAAACAAAGAACAGCATGAAAGAAATACCTCACTGTTAACAATTCTTCCTCCTAACTGGCACCATCTACTAGAGATCCCAACATTTTGGTTAGCTGCTTGGGACAAAGGAGTGAGAGGACAGCGATGACCCGTAGCACCATAGGTGATTGATTGTCCCTATTTCTTTTACAACACTGTAATTTAAAAGAAAGACGTGATTACAAATAACTTAAAAATATGAAAAGCCAGCCAGAAAATCTGGCTGCAAATGTTGGACAATGAATTTGTAAGTCAAAATTACTCACTTGGTTTTACTCTCATGAGGAGTTAGGACAGAGAAGGGTTAAAAGCATCCTGGGACTGAGGAATGCAGACCTGGCATTCCCATTTAACCTGAAACAAGCACTTGAGGGTTTACACACTGAACTAAAAATAGGAAAGATTTAAGATAGCATTTGTCTTCAAGGAAGGGGAAACTTCTGAACACAAGAGGAAACAGGCCCCTGGCACACAGTTGGAGATCTGTTCTTTACAAGCCACAAATTAATTCTTGTTATGGATGAGAGGTCAGGAAGGATGTGAGAATTAGATCTTCTGTTTACAGCCTAGATGGTCTTCCTTGCACTGCTATGGCAACAGACCATTAGACAGACCAGCACTGCAGCACCGGTCACCCTTCTGTGGCCCAATCCCGGGACGTGCAGAACCTTCCCCACTCACAGAGACAGCAGTAAGAGTAGAGAGCATTCAGGGCTAGAATTACAAAACGTACCTAGGTGCTTAACAATGAAGCCAGGTATTTAGTGGGATTTTTCAAAACGCCTGTGCAGTTTAGGCACCCAAGTCCCATTGAATATCAAGACCTCGCTACCTTGCAGGACTAAGTCCCTAGTAATTAGACCATGCCAAGGAGTTAGGCCCTGTCATACTTAGTAAGGGATACTTAAGAAACAGGAAATTAAGATTTCATTTTGGACCAACTCATGTTTCAGGGGTGCTGTTAGCTTGCTTACACCGTTTTCAACATTTGAGGCAAACTAGATGCTTTTAGTTTTGTGTTGTATATTAAAGAGCAGGCCAAATTTGGATCTCAGACGGATGTAACTCAGAGTTACTTTGGGATTTGCATAAGTGAGATCAGAAACTAGCCCAATGTATATATAAAGAAACAAATGATGTCTGCTTCTGTGAGATTTTTTTCCAAAGCTCTCGAGAACAATTTCTACTCATTGGCCCTTTCTGAAGTTAGCTCTAATTTTTATCCCCTGTGTAGATTTCATAATTGTTGCATATCTGTTTGCTCTTATTGCTTTAGTTTATATAGTCAGCTTTATTCTCCTAACTTTCCACTAGTGTGTAATCTGCACTTGACAGTAATGCAATTTCTTTTCAAGTATTTAAAAAACATGTTTGTATACAACCATTTTAATGAGTCCCAAATTTCCATGCATGCAATTGTAAATGTTCTGGCATCTCTGCACTCGAACCAAGGAGACCATCCAGACAAAGGCAGATGCTTCTGTAAATGCAGAGAACTTCCATCCAGAACCTCTCTCTGAGAAATCCACAAGGAAACAGACAACACAATTACATCACTCAGCACTTTTCCCCCACGTTTGACACAAAAGGGAATAAACTGTGCCGTTCTCAGGTACACCATATGGAGCAGGCCAACTTCTGTTTAACAACAGAAAGACTCCAGTTAACTTCAGGGCAAGTAAGACCAGGTCCTAAAGACCCACGATGGAGCAAGCTGCCTCACCAAGAGCCATCTGTTAAAGTGTTAATTCACAAATTGTCTCCAATTCCCTTACAGAGTGATGCAAAGTGATTAAAAAAGAAAACAGCTGCACACTGCAAAGTTGCTTCTTGCTTCATCCTATTGTTCTTATCTCAAGAAGTTTAGAAAATCGGACATTCTCGCCTTAAGACTATGATTTTGGCAGGACCAGCTCTAGGCCCAGGAGAGATCAGCACTTGCTCATGGCTGTTGGATTCCATTTTAGGTCATGAGACACTGAGAAAACTTCCTGTTGTTTCTATCTTCACAAAGCAAGGATGCAGTGTTACAAACGAAGCAGTACAGCTTCCTCCTCAAGGGTGGGGTGGTTAATTTGCTCTAATTCTGGTTTGTGTGTGTGTGACTCGTTAGCGACTGCCCCTTTTATCTCCTGGGCAGAGGAATTAGAGCGGGAAGATGTTTTAATGGGAGAAAATGTCCTTATTAAAGAGAAGGGAGAGGGGGGAAACAAAATCTTCATGGAGAGGTGGAAAGGGCTGATTGGTTAAAACCAATAAGGGGTGGAACCAAAGGATTAGAAAGCTGATTTCTAGCTGCCAAAGCTCAATCCAGGTAAGGAGGACATGGAGTCAGTTAGAGATTGCCTCAAAGGATTCAGCCAGATGCC
Source organism: Pelusios castaneus (assembly GCA_007922175.1). NCBI lineage: Eukaryota > Metazoa > Chordata > Testudines > Pelomedusidae > Pelusios > Pelusios castaneus. The sequence continues at coordinate 18,038,961 of ML685771.1, forward strand.
TTATTGCCCTGAAAAGCAGGTTTTATGGAGGGGAGACTGTTCCATGCGACTGTTGACACTGGGCCATTGTCAGTCAAACTTGTATACCTTTATGGGATCTTAAATTCAAGTCCATTTACTTTAAATATCTACAATAGATTCACGGCTCCTTTCTGCCCTCTCTCTCTTCACTGTTTCAATGAAACTATAAAACCTTCCTCCCCTGTGCCCCACCCTACAACTACAGAGTGACAGGCCCCTATGCTGCATTCACTTAGGCATGTTCTTAACCGTATGTTACATTGCCATGAGTGGGGTCCAGATATGGAATAGGCAGGATTTCTTCTCCACTTGAGATGCCTCCTTCGCCTTCCTCATTCTCATATATTGGTCACTGAATCAAAACCCCCACAGGCGTTTTGTTCACAGTCACTGGAACTGGCCTCATCCAGGGTGCAAATGAACATCCACACAGTCGTATTAGCAAGAGATGGGCAGCAGCATTCTCCTATCTCAGATATGCCTATGTGATAGCAAGAGACAGTACATGGCACTGTGAAGCCCAGATAGACCCTCCTCCTTTAAACGGATTGGATACCTGAACAGATCAGGGATAATTTTAAACAGACTTTCCAGCATCCACCTACTTCTTTCCTTAATCCTTGAGGATGCCATGAATATATTTGTAGCATGTACTCTTACTGAGTTGGCTTTTTTCTTAAATGTAAAGCCATAACAATGTAAATGAAAAGCAACAGTTAGGGACCCAAATATTATTGCAAAGAAATCTTCATTTGCCACAAAAATATTGCAGTGTAAATGCAGCTACAAGACAGGGGATTTTCATGTTAGCCTCCCCCCGCGCGCCCCCCCCCCCCCACGAATTTCATCTTCTGGCTCAGTTTGGATAGCTCTGACCCAGAAGCAAAGTGAGGACATAGAATGAGCTTGATGATACACAATAGAAGGGCTTTTCTAGAGAAAGAGAAGAAGAATAAAAATCATGCCCTCCTGAGTTCTAAGCCCAGATCTTCTATTGATGCATCCAGGTCATTTCAGTTCAACTCCATCTCCCAGCTTCATCCTTGCAAAATTGAGATTCCCAACCCTTTTGAGCAAGAGCCCCCCCCCCAGTTAACACCAGGTAAAACATGCCCCTCCACTTGACCTGCCCCTCCACCTCACTGCCCATAAACATATATAATAATATTAAATTACATAATAAATTTACTCTTGAGTCTTACCTGAGTAAGAAACTATGCTTCCCCTGGTGCAGCAGCCACTGCATGCCCCATGTGGCCCCACCTCTTTCCATCCCTCATGGGTGGAGGGTAATGGAGGCAGGCTCTGGGGGGTTGCTTGGGGCTGCTCCAGGCCTCCCATCCATGCAAAGCTGCTCCTCTCCATCTGGGTACCTGGGCAGTGTGAAACTGGGCAGGGAGATCTGCTCTGGTTAGAGTGGAGCTCGAAGCTGCTGTCCTTTGTTCCTCCACACCGGCCGGTGCAAAGCTCAAGGCTGCTGTGCCCAGCATAGAGCACAGAGCCTAAATGACCTCAATATTACTGAAGCCTCATGGACCCCTGGAATCTTTGGCGCCCTCCCCAAAGGGTTCCCACTCCCTCCTCCCCCAGGTTGGGAGTTACTTTTGCCAAGAAGTGACATTGCTGGAGCATCCTGCCAAAAATGACTGGGCTAACCATAATCAAGTGATCCTTAAATAACTCATGACAGATTCTTTTAAATAAGAAATCTTCCACATCTGATTAAACTAGACTGCAGAGGGGGACTCTTAACCTTTCCAGGTTCCTGGCCACAGCCAGGGCTGCATTGCAGTTAACAAACACTGCAATGTGTAAGCTAAAAGAAACATGTGTTTCAACCTCCAATTCCCTTTGCGCTCACTCAACAGTCTCTTGCCAGAGATTCATGATTTCATCATGGAGCTCAACCAAATTGGCAAGGTAAGTATTTCCATCTAAAAAAGCTCTTCGTGGAAACTACAGAAGGTTCAGTTCTCTTCTCATTTGTACACTGGCAAGGTAGAAATAGAACTAATTGGACTGAAATTTAAGGTAAGTCATAGTGTTGGAAACAGTAGGTAACTTGTTCTACTCTACCCAGCATTGATGAAGCCTCAGCTGGAGTTCTGAGTCCAGTTTTGATCGCCGCATTTTAAGAAAGGAAGACGTTAGAATGCTGCATTGCACAGAGCACATTGGCCGGAGCGGACATGCACAGCAGACCCCATATGATAGGATTAAGGCAAGGAAGAAAAAAAAAAATCTTAAGACAGATGTGAGCAAGCTGGAAAAAACGCAGAAGAGAACAATGAAAATGCTAGGAGTTTTAGAGAACATGGCATTCGAGAAAAGATGGAAGGAACTGAGCATGTCTAGTTTAAAGAAGAGAAGGCTGGGGTGGGGTGGGGGGCACAGGAAACAGTCTTCAAATGTTAAGGACTGCTGTAGAGAGGACTGTGATCAGTTGTTCTCCATGTCCACCAAACTCAAGAAAAATTGGCTCCGTTTGCATCAAGGATGATTGAGGAAATATCTTAGGAGGGCTTTCTGCCTCTAAGGATAGTTCCACAGTGGAATGGATTACCCGGGGAAGCGGTGAACTTTGGCTTTTAAGAACAGCTTAGATTAACACATGTCAGGAATGGTCTAGGTACAAAATCTTCCCTGAGTGTGGGAAGGATGGACAAAATGACCTCTCCTGGTCCCCACCTTTCTGTAATACTAAGTAGTGTGTGTTCATGCACCGGCCCACGCAGGAACAGCCCTAGGCATTTTGCCAGCCAGGAGGGAAAATATTTTTGGTGCCAAGCAAACAAAACAAAACAGCCCAGAATAGACAAGCAGCACAGCCATACAGCACCTCCTGGAACGTGGCACTCAGGACACTGGCCCAGCTCACCCACCCCTACATCTGATAACTGTGGCCATACAAAGATCTCACAGCATTTCAGACATTACCCTGTCATTAGACCACTGCACACCCCAGCACAATAGATTAGCACCTATGTTTTATGAATGGAGTATCTGAGGCACAAGGAGGTTAGCTGACTCACCCAAGGTCAGAGTGAGTTAGTGTAAAACCCATCCTGAGGACACAGAACTCCTGATTACCAGGCCTATAATCCAACCACTAGATAACACTGCCTTAAGCTTGGCCATGTTTGACATTTGCTTTAGAAGGGAACAAACTATACCCTCAGCTCCTTGTTCCTACCGCCAGTCCTAAACCTGGATAAAGGGAGAGAGCTGGCAGTGACCTGACAAGCCACCCCCATTAAATATCTCTATCTCTGATGTGCAGAAGAAAAAGGACATAAAACTTTGGTGGTTTCATTGGCTACTCACAACAGAAACAAGCTTCAGGAGATATCTACCTCTTCTACTACATGCAGAGGAGTTGGACCGTGTGACGATGGTTCTCCGGAGTTGGGGGGAAGTGCCTGATATAGAGACAGTACATCCGTTTCTGCAGCAACATCAGTGTGTGAGTATTCATTCATTAATGGTTGTTGGAAAAGACAGATTGCTGGAGAACAATTGGAACTACGGAGAATGAAAAAGCACTTGCATTCTGGATTATACTATCAAATTATGGAAGGAAAAAAGAGGCAGGATGGACGATAGATACACTGCAAGGATGCTCTGTGTTGTGGATGCCTACAGTTGAGTCAGTGAAGGCAATGGGCAATAGAGGGAAGTAGGGGAAATGGGCAATAGAGGAGAAAAATGTCTTTAACAATCAGGGCTAGACTAGGGCTGTCCACTTTTGCATCCCCCTCCCCCCCCCACTGAGGCAGTGCCCCACCTGGGGGCAGGGTGGTGCTCAGGCGTGACCTGGCAGACCTGCCAGCCACACGGAGCAGGCCAGTGCCCAGTGCTGGGGCCTGGCCAGAGCAGGGGCGGCTTGGGACCCCAGACTAGCCAGCCACAAGGGTGGGGCAAACCATGCCAGCAGTATGACGTGGTGCAGGCTGATGGCATATGGACCAACCAGCAGAGAACCCTTAGGCCTGCCAGCCAGCCCCCAATTTATTTTTGTGGGACAGCATGCAGTGGGATCCTTCCTTAGCCCAGGGCACAGGGCTGCATCTTCTAAAGCCCCTTTGTTAATCCAGCCCTATTAACAACCGCAGAAAAGAGCTTCCTGGAATGATAATCAACTGTTAGCTAGTGTGGCGTAGCATACTGAGGATGCCTCCGAACAACATGATCAGAAATGGTTACTTGAAATTTTGAAGTTCCTAACTGGATGTCCATTCTTGCAGCTTTCAGCTGGTAAGGACAGAAAATGGAAAATCCTACCAGGATGCACAACTTAAGTGCTAACATGAGCATTTTTGTGAATTAATGGTCCCCAGCACCATGTAAACTACAACTTAAACCAAAAATGAACCTGGCAGAAAACAAGCAAGTGATATTAGCTGTACTGATGCTTGAGGTCAAACTATGATGAAATGATAAAGCATTTGATCTTGACATTTCGTCCGAATTGCCAAGGAATGGAAAACCAGATTTAATTCACAGGTTTCACAGAGTTGTCTTAAAAATTTGGGAAACAGGTCACACTGGAGAAGATTAGAAACGGTGCTTTATTGTCTCTTTTTTCAAAAACAAGAGAGTGAACAGCTTGCTCAAATTATAGGGGAATGACACTGCTGTCAATCCCAGGGAAGATGTTTATGTTCATACTACTGAACTCACCCCAAAAACGAGAGACCACCAATATTGTTCTCTGTACAGGCTGATCTACAAACCCAACTATAGATGTTGCGCAGAATATCACTGAAAAGCAACAGAAGTTAACATATTTATAGACTTTGCAGCCGAATTTGACTCAGCACACTGTGAATATTGCTACACCATCTGTCCAAACCTCCTGTTAAACAGAAATGAATGACTCGCCAGCGCTACATGTAGATGTCAAGGGCACTGAAGGTTTGAAGAGTTTTCTCTCTCTAGGTAATCGATTGACAGCAGGAGGTTTTATAACCAAAGGAATCACATGTATCAATGGCATTTCAGTGTCTTCAAAGGCCTCTGATTGAACAGCAGGATGTCTATGTGGCAACAAAGATACAAGTGTTCAACACAATACTTCCTGTTAGATGGAGTAGAAACATGGCTATTAAAAGCAGTTGAGGAGAGGAAAAAGAATTTTCAGTGTCAAAAGTTACAGCAAATATTCTTCGCATTGATTGTTTTGATTTTGCCATGAACAAGGAAATACTCAGACAATCCAGCAAGCTGCAGTCCTGCACCAATTGAGGTTAAGGTGACTGCTATGGTGGGGTCATGTCCAACATGTAGAAAGTAACACACTTTTACAGAACTTTTATAGGGCTGAATTTGAAAGAAAAAGAGCCCAAAGCTGACCATGAATGAAGTTGGAAGATGCAATTTTGAGGAATTTAAGATGCCTAAATCCTCCCATACTGGCTGAAGAAAGATTTGCAAAGGGCCATTCAAGATGGAAGTCCATTGTATGGGGTGCCATGGCCACACCATAGCAATGTGACTTTGCTGCTACTGTGCTAAAAAGGAACGAGTGTTATCCATGAAAGTCCAAAGCTTTGGGAAGTGGAGGGAGAGAGGGAGGATACCCATGTTGTGATGGAAAAGGACAGTCAATTAATGCATTTGCCGGAAGGTGCACATCTGTTAGTATGACCTTACTAGGGATACGTGAATACCTGCACAAACTCAAAACTTGACCCAGATGTGCAAAGTGGTTGGGAGAAACTAAACTGAGCTTCACACAAATCTTCCTTTTCATGGAAGCCAGGAAGGACTTTATGGTTTGGGCGCCTCGCTACATAGGACTTGCAAACACAGGAGAGGGCTGGCCCTATGTTGAGAGCATTACACAGTATGTATACAGAGGATTTTAGTTCTCTGTAGCAGATGTTAAGAGTGTAAGACTTCAGCTCAAAATGAAAAAAGGAACAGGTCCTGTATGTAACATTTGATGGGGGAAGGAGGACATGCAGCCCATTCAAATTTGTCCCTTATCTGCCTATGGTTTGTCCTTGAATGATTCCAGTAGGCTGCAGGAGTCTTACTGAGCATGGGGTAATATCACATACCCACTCTTCTTCAGTGGGCCTATTTCTGAAAAATTTAAGCTTTAATTTACAAAAAAAATCAAGTTCCAGGCTCTTAAGATAAAACCAAAAACTTCCAAGGTGAGAAGCAAACTGGCAGCGCTCATGTTCTTGTGTCTCCATCACCCAGGAATCTAAAAACAGACCAAGTAGGACTCGTAGGACTGGACTATCCCAATGCCACGGTAATGCTGAAGCCTAATTATTAAAAATGAAATGCCCAGCATTGTTAATTACCCTATTTCTGGCCAGACTGGCAGACACAGCCAGGGTTATGCATGGAGTTTGAGAAGGGCACCAGTCCTACCCCTCCCCCCCACGTTTCTTTAACAGCAAATATTATTTCTTGCTTAGCTAAATCCTTGCCCCATCCTTGCCGGGCTCCTTTAGACATGCATAGGAGAAAGGAATAAAAATTCAACCAAAAGAAATAAAAGATACAACTTAAAAAAAAATGCAGACTTATTTTCCAACTCCGGAGCATGGCAACGGAGAGAATAGTGTAAATATAATTCTTGTAGAACAACAGAGTCCTGTGGCACTTTTAAAGACTAACCACAGGACTCTGTTGTTTTTCTGCAATAGACTCACACGGCTCCCCCTTCGGACCTTGCCCATAATTCTTGTGATATTAAACAACTCATTGTAAAAGTTACTGGGGAAAGAAAGAAGTTACTTTACCTAAGTTCCTTATACCATTAGGATCCCATAGACCAGGGGTGGGCAAATTGCAGCCCACAGAAGCCTTTTATAGGTCTTCCTGCTGGGCCTGACCAGAGCATGGCAGATGCTTTACCCTTCTTGCCTGGCCTTTTCCCCCCACCCCTCTCTCACCATGTGGGTCCAGCAGTGCTCTGGCCGGAGTGGGGAGGCTGCCCCTCTCTTACCACACAGGTTCAGCAGTGCCCTGGACGGAGCAGTGGCCACTCCCACCCCTGGCCCTGCCCCGTTCCGGCACACCTAGACACAGAGGTGGACCTCATGCCAAAAAGTTTGCCCATTCCTGTCACAGACCTATCACTGATGATCCCTTCAGCTTTTTTTTTTTTAAAATAAAAATACACACACAAATAAATCAATATAGCTTTTTAAGAAAAAAGGGGAGACATATTATTATGCTTTAAAGCATCTGTTAAAATACAATAAAACAGGCAGGATAATATAATTTTGCTTGAAGTTGCTATACTCCAGTTAAATCTGGGCCAGATATGAAAAGCTCAGTGGAAATCAATAACGTCCCTTCAAGGATCCTGTCACATGTACACCAGCAGGGCTGAATGCTAGCCTTCCATTGGTGTACTGCACTCAATTGTAGCCCCTTTTACGGCTAATAGGAGTTACATGCCAAGGAAACAACAGAACCTTAAATTTTTCCAGTTTCTTTCTGCAATGGCATGAATCTATTTTTCCATTGAAGGATCCAGCCATTTAAAAAAATGAGTAACAAACAAAATTAGAATTTGTTTTCAATTTAAACCCGAACACTTGGCACATCAAGAAAAAGCAGGAAGAGAGAAACTTCACACCAAACATTAGCTCCCAAAACGCTTCTTTAAGCAAGAATTCTGACTGCTGTTGGAATATTGCATCAGGAAGGCCAGAACACATTGGGACAGCTAAGATTTACCACATATGGATGTGCTAAAACAGCTCTGGGAAACCCACCCGATATGTGGATACAAACCAGTGCAAGGACAAGAGAGAATCAGATCACCTCTGCAACTACCTTGATCCAACACCCATTGTAGGCGGTAGGAGTCCTTCTACACCGTTTTCAGCGAGGGTTGGATAAAGGCTAAAGCTTTAATGAAGGACTTTAATGCTGCTTGACCAAATGTGGTACGAAGTCAGTTTGGCCCATATTAAAACGATTAAAAGACAAGCTGAAGATACACGACAGGTGCCCTGCAGAACAGTCAGCTATGAGAAAAAGCCTCTGGAGGTGTTCATGGATTACGCAGCTAAACAAGACAAATGAACTTGCAATGCAAGAGAGACAAATCCACCCTGTGACTATTAAAATTTGTATAAGGTTGTGCCCAATTGTTTTAATGTAACCCAGTATTATTTCAGAGACTAGTGGAAGACCACAAAGATTAGAAATACCAAGCTCTCAAAGATTAACAATGAAAACACATTGCCTCCCTGAGTTCTACTCCCCTCCAGGGGATCAGCATTCCTTCCCTTCAAATGCAAGACAAGAGGTGTGGGGGGATGAAGGACTGAGCTCACACCAGAAGTAAATGAAGAAACTTTCCATAGGCAGATTAAAGTCAAAGGACCAGCTTTTCCAAAGCAACTTGTGATTTTTGGTCCCTAACTTCAGGCAACTAACAATGAACGGCCAGATTTTCACTGATCAGGTGCTGGGCACTTTTTGAAAATCAGGCCCTTCTCAAAATGGGCAAGCAAAACTTGGAGTCCCCTCAATTGCTCATGCTTGTCAAAATGTTCCAAATTTAATTTTTCAACTGGGGTGAGAAGGAGAGGAATTTTTTGCCTAATCTCCCCCCCCCCCCAAATGGATTTTTTTTTTAAACCAGCTATGAAATTGGTTGGAAAAATTCACATTTTTAAAATAAAAAAATTAAAATTAAAAATTTATAATTTTCCAACTAAAAAAGGGACACACTTCCCCCAAAAACTGAAAATACAAGTTTTCCCCATGTTTCAACCACGTTTTTAAAAATCTGAGCCAGAGAACTGTATTCTCCTCTCATGCTGGCTTCACAGTGGTACAAACTCCACTTGCTTCAGTGAAGTGACTTCTGATCTCCACCTGTGTAAATAAAATGAGACTCAGGTGCCAAAGTGGCAGTGTGGATTAGAATGAGTGTTAATACCCTTTTTTGGCAGACAGAAAATGTTCGTGGTAGTTTTTTTTTTTTTAAAAAAAAGGCAAACCTATGATAAAAATAAATTTCAAAAACACAGGAGCTACATTTAAAAACACATTTAAGATATTTTTATGGCTAACTACAGACATGATAATACAGACATTTACAAAAAAAAGTTAGTGCATATTTACACTTTAAAAAAAAAAGAATTAAAGCTGCCACATTCTTCAAAGGTTTTAGGGCCATTTCAACTATTGAGTTAACAAAACAGCTCATTCCCCAATTACAAAGTAAACTTGACGCTTTAAACGAAAAGGAAAAACAATAATCCACACAATTTGTTTTAATATTGATTTATATAGAAAAGACCATTCTCTTGATACATTTTCTAAGGTTGTTAAATAGCAAACGTACAATATTTCCACTCATGGTTTGATATTTTGGACCCTAAAGATAAGCAGCACACTGGTCACTTTCTTCTGACTCTTCCCCGTAGGTCACAACTCCAGGGAAAGGAAAACCAAGAGTATAAAATGGTAGCCCATCTAACAATAACTATTCTATAAATGCAGCACTAGAGGACTGGAGTCCTGGAGAATATCTCTTGGAACCACTGAAGTCAATGGGATTTTTACCACTGACTTCAATGGGAGCAGGAACAGGCCTCTATGGAGTGACAAAACTCTAAAGATTCTGATCAGCATCTAGTTGACCTCTGGATGTTGAGCTGAACCTCAGGGGACAAGTCACCCAAGAACACTCTCTAGATTTATTTCAACACTTTTGCTTCTGGTCCCAGCCAGACAGCAGATGTGACAGAAAACTTATTCAAACATTTCAGAACTAGAACACCCCAAAAGCTCTCCTTGAATTAGGATTAGGAAGGGCTTGTTATTTTATTCTGAACTCCTTAGCTCAGCCCTTGTTTTACATTTACACAACAGTGCAAACAAGACAGGTTTCAATGCTTTCCTGAAAGCCTACGAGACATTGCTGGAAATCAAAAACTAAAACCACCCTAGAGCAAAATCTTTTTTTGGCGGGGGCGGGGGGGGGGCGGGGGGAAGCATTTTCTTCATAAATACAGTAGTACACTTATATTTGCTATGTCTTTTACTTTCTAGACATAAAATTGCTAGCTTTATAAAAAATTCCTATATGAATATACAAAAAAAAGAACCCCCCAGCACAGAACAAACACATTTGACATAGTGTGGAAAAGTACAGTAAATCCTGTGTTAGAACTCACCAGTCCTAATGGGTGTTAAAATTCCAAAGGCCCAAAAAAGTCTGTCCATACTAAATGCGCTGTGTTACACTGCAGTGATCAGATAAACAACAGTCTCTTTGGTGGCTGGTAGGAACTTGATTCACTGGACAGATGTCTAGAGAAAATATCCCAATGCATAATTTAAATGGTCAGTGTGGACCACTGGAGCATGCGGTGTTATTGGTAACTTTTGGGCCAATCCTGCAAACCAGCCACATGGACAGCTTAGGAAAACCCAGTAACTCATTAATCATAAACAGCTGTCAGATGGGAGCCATTTGAAGTCTCTAGTGATATGGGGCCAGAATTGAAAAAAAATCAAAAGGCTCCATCTCTGATTAATCAGTAACCTGGGCAATCAAATCTCAAGGGAGTTCCCCACAGAAAGCACTTGTGGAATTGGACACACAGTGAGCATTTAAAGGGGACAGAGAAAGGGATGAAAATGTACTCTTGTTCTGCCCTACAAAGAGGAATATGTCGTTATCCTTATAAAAGCTGCAACTCTGCTTCTAATATCCGAGTTTAAGACAAACTCTTAGTCTAAAGTTTGGTTTGAGAATTACGGTCCTTGCAAATATTTTGAATTACAATCTTACTTCTAGTAGAAAATAGTCTACAGAAGGAAAAGGACTGGGTGTGCAGTCTGACTTCTTTAAGTAGCATCTGTTTAAAAAGAAAGCTGAAAAATCTGTACAGAGAAAAACTGAAAATTATATTACACGTCTCGCCCAAAAATATCAGCTTGTTTAGATTCATATCAGGATCACCCAGGGAGGGTTTAGGGGAAAACGCATATCCCTGATGGCTCCTAGTTTGTCAACTCAGCAAGAGGACCTCAAACCCCTAGCTCACACTTTTTTTTTTTGCTCCCCCCCATTTTCCCTTCCACCACCAATGGCTGACTGTAATAAAACCTTAACTCATTACATCAATGCTAAAAAACAGGGAAGCGGGAAAATTAACCAAAGCAATATGAAATTGTGGGAAATGTTTCCTTCCAAACTCATTCACATATGCACAGAACTGCCAAAACTACCATGTAATACTGAAGTTTTGCATTACTGGAGACCTCTGGCCTGCATTTTCAGGAGGAGATGATTTCAGGAGGAGACCATTCATTCATAAAGCTTAAGCCTCTACTTTTCTTCAGTAGAATAATTACAGTGGACTTTTGTTATAAGGAATGACTTGGGGGAAGACAAACAATCTGTGTTGAGGATCCAGCCTAATGAACAACACACGTGGACTCAGAAAAGTTGGCGTTTACCCAATCAGACATGTGTGCATAATTGAGCCATCCATTGTAGTACTAATACAAGTCAATTGAGTTAGAACAGACTAATGGGCATAGGAGGAAACATTCCCTACCTGCCTTTGAGTAGCACTCAAGGTTTAGTTTTTGAAAGATTAAGAAAAGACTTGCACTTCTCACAGTGAATCTCTCTCACAGCTATACTCTCAATCTCCCTAGCTGTTCACTATATTAAACCCACCTCACAAAATGTACAATAGGGAACAATCCTGAAATGGCAGGAAGACAGACACAGTCACATGTTTCCAATGACTACAAAGGAGGGAGAGGAATAATTGACAAACATCCAGGTTAGGCCTCACTTGATGTAATGGGATGAAATGAAGGAACATTAGCTATTTTCAACCATGAGGGCAATGAGGTTGTGATGAGTATCCCATGAGAAGGGGTAGAATATTTTGTCCAGGCAAATATAACAGAAGGAATTATTGTGCACTGGCCAGGAGAAAAGACTATGACCTATATTGTAGAAATGGGTCAAGTCTTAAACTACAGCTCTGAATTATACCACAGAGTAGGTGTCCAGTTTCAGGCTGCGAGGTCAGTGGCAAACAGAGGGTATTTGCACAGGGGCCATCTCTTACCAAGATATTTTGCCATCTCTAACTTTCACGATTAAAACTTCTTGATGATTAAAATTAGCAAGTGGCAAACGCACCTGAACCAAGAGGAACTGCTTTCAAGAAAAGAGCATGAGCCGTTCAGCAGAGCACTTGCTTCAAGTAAAATCACTCTGAGCTGACCTTCCAGCATTACAATGTTGACTTTGGAACAGGAAGAAAATCAAGAAAGGTATTTGAGGCCTACTACTGGGGGATGCTGTTCTGGCTTTTCTTCTCCCCTGAAAAATCCAGGCTGCTTCCATTGATCCGCTACGGTCATTTACTTTAATAGTTTTAAAAGCCAATTAGCCAGAGGCAGGCAGACATAGTACCAAGACGTGATAACACTGCTGGGGCCTAATGAACTAAGGTGCCAAATCCTCTCTACTCAGTGAAAGTTAAGAGTGCTCAGCACTTGGCGCTTTACTGTGAAGCTCCTTCATTCCACGGCAAGACCAGGGTCCTCTGGGATCAGCTGGGGCGCTTCAACAGCACGGTCAGGAAAAGATGTAAGATTTAAGTAAACCGAGTGTTTTTAAAACACACCAATATTAGCAGAAGTGTTTTCATAAAATGTGAAAACCTCAAAACAAGCCTTTTTTTTTTTTTTTTAAATGTGTTTGAATATCCCCTTGCAGTGCTTGGAACACATGCGCTGCAGCATTTGTGCTAGTTCCTAAGGCCTAGTCTATACTGCAGGGGTAAGTCGATGGGAGATACACGAACTGCGTGCTGCAGAATGGGTGTCTCCCATCGGCTTGCTTACTTCTGCTTACCGCTCTGTCTTGACTGGGCTGCGCGGACCAGCAGGGCTCTTCTGTCAACACAGCATTACTCCACTTAGGAGGGTGAAGTAACTGCGTCAAACGGAGAGCACTTCTGGGATCGATTGAGTGGGTCTACACTCCCGACTCAATCGATCCTGCTGTGTCGATCCATGAGGGATCGACGCAGGCCTAAGAAACGGAAAGTGAAATTGATTACAAACGGGTGTCCAACTCACTCCCTTAAATACTTTAAAACACAGAAACAATGCTCTATCCAGTCAGAAGAGGGAAAATCTTTTGGAAGCACACAGAATTTGCCACTCGAAACTTTTAAGGTATTAACTCTGATACTTTGCAATATGAAAGAGAATCTGTTCTCCCAGGAAATGAAGGCCATACAAACTAGAAAGAGATTTGGAATAGAGAGAAATGTGCCAAAAAGTAATTCTCCATCAAGGTCTAATGCAGCAGATTAAGTTGCTAATATTCAAATACTACAGGGCTCAAAACCTACACTGGTGGAAATTCAGAATAATTCCACTGAAGACAGTGGAGTTACAATGGTGAAAAACCAGTGTTGCTGAGAACAGGATTAGGCCCACAGATTCTTCATATTTTATTAACTTAAACCCTGAATGCAATATATTATTTATTATCTACTGTATAAATTACTCAAAATTATATATGTATAGAAGTACTGAGGATCCTCTGACATGGCTGAAAATGACAAACGTGACAATCTTTGGAGCTATTAAAAACAATGTGATTGGGAGAATAGGGGGAAAAAACCAAAAGTGTGCAAGAACACTGTGAAAACTGAAATCCTTCTAACTCTTGAATATGGGCTATCCATGTTGACTTCTTACTACTGAGGGCAATAGAGAAAAAAGCTCTCATCTCTGATTAGCTTTGTAGAGCTTCTCAGAATAGAATACGCTGGAGCCGTAAGTGACACTCACAAAGCACCACAATCTAGTGCTGATGTTCCCTGGTCATTGTGTAACCTGGTGCCAAATAAATTTGCCCAGTCATTACACCTATCTTGGCAGTGTTCACACTAAATTAACCAGCTGCTGTGAAGGTAAGTACTATTTTTAAAAAAAAATACAAGGTTTTAAAAATACTGAAATTAAAAATAGAATTTAGTGCATTTAAGACCTTGGTTTTATCCAGACATTACCAGATCCAGTATTTAAAAAGAAGACTGGGGAGGAAGGGGGGGAGGGAACAACTGTCAAAGAACAAGTATTTTATAATCTAGAACAAATTATAAATTAACCTGTCCACATTTTTGAGACATAATATACACAAGCAAAGAGCTGAGTGTTCCTTTATTACTCAGGTACTACATTTTCCCAATAAAAAATGTCTTTTTTTTTTTTTTTTTTTTTAAATCTTGCTATTGTGTCCCAGCTTTGATACAAGTTCATCCTTTCAGATGAGGTATTCCACCATTTCTGCATCAGTGAGGTCCTGCCCCAAGCTGTGAACAGGGGGTTTTCTTTCGAGGGTGCTGGAATGGAAAACTGGCCCATCTGTATTCAGAGGAGAAAACAAAACAGAAAGAATCAAGCTATAACTCTCATTGTTGAGAACTACAGTACAGCTATGACTGGGACAAGGGAGTTTCCTGCTTATACATAAGGGCCGTTTGGCCAAAAGACGGATAGCAACTCTTCAAATTTCAGAATTCAGATTTTCACTCTTTCCTCACTTTCTCTCTCTCTTGGGTATGCAATGGTGTATAAATCTGGAGTGACTGTATTCAAACTAGGCTTTACACCAAGGTAATGGAGATCAGAATCTGTCCCTTTGGCATTAACCTTTCACCAAATATCTCCCTCCAAGACCCAAAGCCTTTCTTGTGATCATCAAAACCCAGATCACCCTACCAGCAACTAACCCAAAGACGAGGCTCTGCATGGCCAACATCCTGGAAAAGAAATTACATTAACCTTACAGGAGACCAGTTGGGCCTACTTACCTGTTTTGTCTGAACCATAGAGCACAGTGGTAGTGGGGAGGCGCCCCGGTACAAGGGCCACAGCAGAGGAAGAAGCTTTATTTTGTTCGCTTCCCCTGTCTGTCTGAGTGCTGCAGTCTCGGCTGCCTGTTTTCGAGTGTGCAGATAGCAGCGGGGTGGAGGGGAGGACCGGCGAGGGAGTGGAAGGAATGGATTCCGAGCGATATTCTGGTCCCAGCAGAACACCTTTGTGGAAAGAAAGGGAAGCAGATTTTAAAGCACTTATAGAGAAGGAATATGGCAGCACTAATGTGGCACAGTTCACAAAAGGAGAATGTTGTTTTGCACCTCTCAGTTGCCAAATCTCTACATGTTTCACAAAGGACTGCATTGTCCCCACAGAACAGCTGGGGAAAATGAGGTGCAGAGGTTGGGCCATCCAAGGACACATACAGTAAAAGCTTTCATCTCCCAGCCTCTATCTCTAACCACTAGATGACAATGCAAAGCACGGCCCAATTCTGTGTGGCCCTGCTGACCCTGCATTACAAAAAATCTCCATTTACAGCAATGGGAGGGAGAGCCACTTTCTCCAAAAAAAAGGCTGGGAACCCATCAGCCCGGTGGCATCTTTGTATCTGTTTGTAGTGCACCTGGCACGCTGAATCCTTCGATTGCTCACACTCCCCCAGCACTTTGCACATATACCATTTTAGACCATGCTCCCTTTACGCAGCTAGCTTGCCTTCGCTAGGATTACGGTGTTACCTAAACTGCCTTTCCAGCTTTTGTCCTCCCTCTTCTCTTCCAATATGGGAGTGCTGCTCAGTGTTGAAGAGTGGGACAGCAAGCCTGACCCAGCATTAGAAATTGACATCAGGGACTTTGCTGGTCTCATTGAAGATAGCTGATCCGTCTTACTGGTCTCTTTCCTGGAGCGCTGCTGCAGGACTTTAATCATAGCATCCTTCTCAATGATCTGAGCATGAAGAGTCTTTATCCTGAAAGGGTAACAAAAAGTACAGGACATTCAGACTGATGCTTCAAAGTCCCGTGCTCCTGTAATTATCCCTTACTTTCTAGGCATTCAGGGAATTAGTGCAGATCATAGCTAAAGAGAGCTAACTGACTTGAGTTTGAGATACAAGAGCTATGATCAGGAAATAAGGCAATAAGGAAGAGAAGGGATTAATGCTCTTCTGTGAATCTGGACTGTACCAAACACCAAGATAAACACGCCATGGGAACAGCTCTGATCAGACATGATTTATCTGAGTTTGGTGTTAAAGGAATGCATTCCCGTTTGAAGGTGGTGAAGAGGAACAAGTTGAGCAGAGAAATGGCGATAGAAATTTAAAAAAAAAAAAAAAAAAATAGATTTGAGCATCGGCGGGGAGCATTTCATTGATGATTGAAACCACATCAATAGTGAAAGAAAATGCAGTTGTTTTGTTCAACCAAGTGTGCACAACTTGGTATCTATCATATTTCACTGCTGTAACTGAGAATACCAATACCCCCAAAGCATAATTCCTGGCTGCATGCCCCAGCTGCCAACTTACAATTATAATTATAAAGAAGCTGTCTGGGAATGAACTGCATTTTACCTGCCCTCCATGTCAAGACACCTCCTGTTGGCCAGCAGGATCTCCTCTTCTTCCTTCTGAATGCGAGCTTCCAAGGAAGTGTCATAGCTAGCATTAGGTGAGTGGCTGATCACGGTTGTGTCCCTGAGAAGAAGCAGGAAAGCAGATACAGGACCATATAAATTCACTGTCTTGATCCTACCAGCGTACAATGGTCTCTGAAAACCATTTCACAAAGATATCCAATTCTTTAGTAAAGGCTGCTTCATGGTCTCCATTTCTGGCTATGGGCCTCAAACCAGGAAAATCCATCTCCCAGCACTAAATAGATAAGAAGAGCTATGGAGAAGTCACTAAAAACAAAGACACTCTATGGAAAATCCTGCACCAATTCATTTAAAGGCGTGCTTTTAAACTGATTTCATTAAACCCAGGCAAGTTTGTGCATAGTCAAGGACAAGGACGTAGGGAAAATGGCAGCCTAGGATTAGAGGCTAGACACATATGTTCTCTTTTAAGATAGAACATAGTGAATTTACCTCCCAATTATTTTAGATATATGGTCCTCTCTCTTACAGGCTGGTGCTCAAATGTGATGGGTACTGGTTAGATATGGAGCATAAAGAGCTCTCTTAAATTTCTATGCAGCATACTTAGGGTTCCCCATGGCAATCTCCACACAGTCTTCTAAAAACAAACCAAACTTTTAATGCAGCTCTACAATTAACATTTAAGAGAGGTTGGTTTTTTTTTTTTTAAAAAACACATCCTAGGAAGACCATCCTGCCATTTAGGTTAAAAAACATCAGATACATCAAAAATTCAGGCTGAGATTTCCTAAATTATCTAGGGGATATGGACACCAAAGAGGAACAGGGCATCCAAACCCCTCAGGTTTAAGACTCTCAGCCCAAGTATTCAAGTAAGATGAGAAGAGAGTTTACGTTGACAGCACCCCTTATTTCCAACAATGTGACACAGGCTAATAAAAGCAATATGGTAATATTGCATCCACTGTTCACTTAGACGCCAGCATTATACTACCACGTGGTTCCTAACAATTAGAAGGCCCTGTACAAGATAAAGGCACAGTCAAATAATATTAAGAAGCAGCAGCCTGAGACAGGATAAGAGCTACCAAATAACAGTAATGTGTTCATTTTACCTCTCCACGTTTGGCAGGGCTAAGGGTGGAGTGGCCAGCAGACCTCTGACTTTGCCAAGACACAAACAGGGGATGCACTGAATGGTGAAGCCCAAAAAGAAGGGACACAAAGAGACTATTCAACAGGAAACTTAAAAATGGTGTCCCTGCAAATGAGGGACAGTTGGGAGGAAAGGTAGCCAATCTTAACTTGGAATTAAGTCTCTGACGCTAGTGCGGTAATAGATCTGTCTCTTTTAAGGACCAGCAGCTGGAAGGAAACAGGAAACTCGAGTCTGGGAGATGGGCGCTTTCCTGACTCTGGAAACTTTTCTTGCTTGTTTACTCAAATAACACATCAACTGGCTTAACGTGTCCTCTCCCCGTATGTGAGGACCAACAGACCATATTCCTACTTATCAGTGTGTGCTGAAAATATAATATGTCCCCTTGGGACAGACATCACAGAAGCCATTTAGAGAATCTGAGGGAAGCTGGAAAAAACAGGGCACAAGAAACATCAATACCTCGAAGGAACAGGCTGCTTCAGGAGCGAGATAAGATAACCCTTTAAATGCTAAATACAGCAGATACTGCAATTCTTTTCCCTGACTTTTACTGTAATCCTGCAATGAGTCAGGAACCAAGGCAGAAGCAGCAAAGTGCCATCATCATCTACACTTGAATATGGCTTATGAAATGGACTAAAATGAAGCCTTTTGGCAGGAGCCAGACATTGGGGAGCAATAAAATCACATGTAAGCAATACGCAGTTGCACTTCATTAGCAGCACTTGCTCACCAATTAACTGGAGCCTATTTATGGCAAGTATTTCTGGACAGTTGTCTTGGAATCTGAACCAGATACCACATTTCAGACACCATTCCCTCCCCATCCCCACACACTATGCCACCACTACGCAATCGAATGCTTTAAGAGGAATTTCTGTGTACATGTCTCTGGTTAGCAGCCATGTTGTGGACAATACCACAGAGTGATTTGCAAAAACAGTTTGGAGAACAAGCGTGCCATTCAGACCGAACTAAGTGAATCATCAGGCATACCCCTCTCACATGACTGCAGCAAGGACAGATTCTTGTACATCTTTTTTTCTGCTCTACCATCTATTTTTGAGTCAGCAGCTTCCAGGAGCTGCTCTGATGAACATTTGCATGAAAACACAGTTCTTTCATTTGGGAGAACAGTCATTTCAAAGTTTCTAAAATGTTGGCAACTATGCAGGAATGCCAGCAAAAACAGCCAAGCTCTACTTCCATTCCAGGAGTTTTATCTGATGATGTGCGGACGGCAAGAGGAGGAGTCATGGAAAAGCGAGACTCAGGCTAACATTCATCAGGAAGAAATATGACATTCTACTGGAAAAATACCCAACTATGAATAGCTTCATTTACCTCTGAGCAGCCACAGTAGCTGCCGCATCCAAAGCAAACTGTCTCATCACGCTCTCCTCTAGGTACTTCTGTTCCCATTTTGTCATGTCAGCTTCCAGGGCAAGAATTCTCTCTTCTTTCTCCCGCAGGAGTTCCATAAGTGCCGCTGCGTTATACTCCGAGGTGTTGGCAGTCTGAGACGTACCTTGACGCTGATTTTCAAAAGAAAAAAAAAAGGGGCATCAGAATAGATTTGGAAGGGCCTCTCTTCACATGAGGGATGAGGAGAAGAGAGGAGGTCAGATTAGTTATGGGCCTGATGGAGCAATCATTGAGTGGAATTCTATGGCTTATGTTATGCAGCAGGTTGGTCCCTTCAAACTTTAAAATCTGTAAATCATCAGCTGGTGCAAATGAGTTGAGCTCTGCTGGTCATTGAACATATGCTGATTTACCCAGGTGAGAATCTGGCCCATACATTTTTCTATTTTATAAACACTGTGACCCAATTAAAATATTGTATAATACCCAACCACACCCCTATATTAAATATATACATTTTCTGGAAAGCTGTATCGTGTTACTCAAATTGATACCTAAAGCCTATCTACACAGCCAAAATAATAGGGATCCCAATTCCCATATCACTGCAGATTTACACGAATGTAAGAAATGCCACCACCTTCAAAGGAGTTACACCAGAGTAAGGAAGATCTGAATCAGGCTATAGAGTTTAAACAATGATTGTTAATGTTGTTGTTCCAAAACTGGCTTATGAACAGTGTGGACAAGGCCAACATTACGACCAGGTGAAACAAAATGCTTTTACCTGTATTGAGCAGATTTCCAGTATATTATTCACTTTTTATGAAAAGAACATAAATGGTTAGAAAAAGCAAGCCTGGTTTATTATGTAAAAATGGAAAGTGCCTGGCTCAATGGCAAAGAGCCACTAGACGCAAGAAAGCTAGAACTAGTGGGAAACAATGTAAGATATCTGTTGTAATTTTTATATAATTAATCCAGGATATTAGAGAAGGGACTGAGCTTAGATACCATCACATATAAAGCAGGACCACATGTGGTGCCCTGGAACTGTGGGGAAGAAGTAATTAAATTCTAAGAGGCGGTTTGGCACATAGATACATATATTCCATTTGTAGTCAACAAGCCAAATAGAGGCATATTGAAAAATACAAAAACAGTTTGAGATTTGCTATCTGAAAAGCTCGAAGAATAATATTAACTGGAAAGTATTATATGGAGATCTTTCCTGGGAGTGCAAGACCTTGTGCCCAGAACTAGTTATGAAAAGCTCATTTATAAAACAAGGAATTGAGCAGACAATCTATTATGGATTCAGATTATTATATATAAACAGTTTTGACATTTTACATTTTCTGGTTTTGGGGGGGGGGGGGGTTTTTTTTTTAAGAGGAACAATGATTTTAAAGCAGAAATATTGTTACTTCCACTTAGAAGTTGTTGGTTTTAAATAATCTTGTCATTTATGCACATCAAATAATTCTCAAATTATGCCAATTCAATGCATGTTCTGTGTTAGATGGGAAAATTTTTTGAACAAATTTATATCTGGACTACGCAGAACGTGATAAATCTGGTCTTCTTTTCAAGACAGTTTCATTATTAATGTAAGTTATTTCTTTGTTTTGTTTGATTATTTTTTATTAATCCTATCATTAAATAGGAACCAATATACACCATATCAAGTCTAATAAAAATAGAAGTAGTTTACCATTTAATTTGCTGTCTACTGTATGGCAGTCTGTGTTTCAGTCAATTGGATTTTAACTGAAACTTGAGACAGCCTTCTCACCCCACAAAACAAGTTAATTGCAAACTAGCATATTATAGCAATTCTTCTCCTTCACTTACAGCATGCCTGCATTGTTATTCCTGTCTTATCTTGTGTTACTTAAAACAATTGTAAATTCTACAGCTGATAGTGCCCAAATGATTGTTCCAGAGCGTAAACATTTGTCATTAGTCATGTTTAACCTATGTTGCAGCTTTGGGGCTAAACACAACTAGGAACAAATGTCTGTATCCTACCTAAACCAGAATTTATTACTACATTAGTTAACATGTGTTAACATGGGTTCAAACAGGACTAAAAATTCAAATTCAATTCATACTACCCCCAGAAAGAAAGTTTTTCTTTCTTCCCATTGTAAAAATGTGCTAGACACAAACTGTTAGAGCATACTGTACATTAGTGGTTACAATTTTCCACCAGCAGCATTTATGTTACATGGCATCAAACATTCCCAAGGGCTTTCTGCTTTCAGAGCAATGTTTGAGGCTGTGTGCACAGACGTGGTCACCCTACAAATCTGGGGGATGGGGGAAGTCCTTAGAAACTTGGATGCAAAGCAGGAGTCACTAAGAGCCCGGAACAATTTCTAAACATGCGCCTGCAGCCTCTCATATGAGTAATCAGCTATTACTTCTAATTCTAAAACTTTGGGATAGAATTTAAAGGTTTGCTCAACTGAGTGATATCCATGCCAACCCAGCATGGCGATGGCGCCATTCTGCAAAAGAAGTGTTTTGCTATAGTTATACATGAAAGAGGGAAAAGATCATGCTCCACTGCCTTTTCTGGGCATGGTTAGATTGGAAAACCTTTCAAGAAATACATTGACGTGACAAAAACGCTTGACGCACAATTACTCCTAGCTACCTGCTGCATGCGGAGAGATTCCAGTTCTCTCTCCAGGCGGGTTCGGAGCCGGTGCTCTAACTGTTCTCGCTTCTCACAGGCTGCCTGCAGCTGAACCAGTGCCTGCTGCATCTTCTCTACTTTCTCGACATAAACCTGCTTCTTCTTCAGCTGAAACGAGAGAGGACAATAGCCCTAGCTTTAGTTATGCATGGGAAAAGGGTGAATCACCTGTTGGGGTTATTACACTGCAGGGCAGCCAAGCGAGAGCATTACAGGTTGCGCCTTTCTGCTACCCCTTAAAATCCAACCCAAGCTGCGGACAAGTTCAAAATACAGTTCTAAATCTTCCCCTCCTGCTGGAAGGGTTATCTGCATTTTACAGATGGGGAGCTAAGGCACAGTTAACTGACTTGCCCCAAATCATAGAGGCAGCATGTGTCAGAGCCAGAAACGGCAGAGAGTTAAAGTTTTTCACTTAAATTTTGAAAACATGGAAGTTTCTGACCAGCTCTATAAGGAATTACACTCTAAACTCCCGCATCCCGCCTGAGGTCATAACCATGAGGCCATGAACAGGACCAAATCGCATTATAACCCTGTTAATGACGTGTGTTTTCTCCATACTGCAGTCAGAACAGTGGTAAGAGTAACAGCGGATGGTTGTAGGCATTGCTCCTGGGGCCAGAGTGATCTAGGTCCAGGATATTCCACTCTACCCTTCTCTCTGGCCACCCCCAAAGAAACATGCTAGGCAAACCACACTAACCTGATCTATCAGAACTAACCAGCTAGGAGATACGACACATCAGAGCTTAAAATACAGTTCAGACTAATGTGATTTGGTATCATTTGTTATAAACTCAGTTCAGGGCTAGCTACACAGGCTAGTCCAATCTGTTTTATGTGGACCACGGCATGATGAGATCACAGCAGACTCCCCCAGCACTGTAGCGCTCACAGTAATGAGATGTGAAAGACTACTCTGGGGAAATCACACTATGGGCCCATCCACAGTCTGACATCCATCACACAGAAACCCCATACTAGAACACACCCAAGGGCCATGCAATAACATGGGTTGGCCATAGTCAGATGGAGAGAGCCAAACCGTGTGTTATCCATGGTAAGGAACCGTAGCCCAACCTAGTGTGAAGTGTTTAAACACAGTGGATACTGCCGTACAAATGAGGTCTACAACACAGCTATAGAGATGGTTGCCAGAGGGAAAAATACAAACAACAATTGTTAGCTGGATTTGGGCTACGAGTATCGGGCAATGCTAAACTCACAGACACAATAATGGCTGAAGAAAAAGCTCATCATATTCTCCTCAATCCCTCTGCAACAAACCACAACAGAAAACCCAATGTGAGCAGTACAGTAGGTAAGCTCCAGACAGCAACATCTTATTTTCCTCTAGTCCCAAATCTGGCATTCTTTATTCCCAGATTCAGCAGATGCCCAATCTCACAGCATGATGCAGCACTGCTGCCCTAGAGGGTTTTCCAGAGACAGGAATTTTATTATTATAAATGCATGATAATGGTGAGTAATCCAACCAAAGATTTCTCAAACAGGGCAGGTACAGTAGGTAGGCATTGCTACCTCTCGATTGCTCAACTATTTGAATCAGGAGATGCAAGAACATTTTAATGCAATTTTACATTAAAATGTTGCTATTCAAGACATCGATTTAAAAAAAAAAAAAAAGTCCCTGATGCTAGGAAGATACAGCTATTCATCCGCGGATCTCAGAAAAACATTAAACTAACCCTCTTAATTCCCCAGTAAGGTAGATGTTACTGTGACTGTTTCACAGTTGACTTAATGGAGAATTGGAGCAGTTAAGTGACAGCCAAAGCTGTTATGAAGTAAGCCAGCAGCAGAGTTTGGGAGTCTGGTTGCAAGTTTCTTGTTTTTGCACAGGGGTCACACTTCATGCACAAATGCACTATACAGAATTTAAAAAGGACAGTCATTCAGTCATTCAGGCATTAGGCTCCCAATAAAATTAGCAATGACCAAAACCTCTTTAACTCTCTTATGCTGGGAATGAACTAAGAATCTTGGCGTTTTCAGTGCTATCCAGTGAATTGTTTTATTTCCAAAATTCTGTAAAGCACAATTAAAAACCAAAAGAAAACAACTGATCACCTGCTAAAATAAAAAAACATTTACTAGTTTCCTAATTAATAAATGCGAGAATGTGTGTGGATTAAGTTTCTGGCTTACTGTCAAAAAATACCAAGAGCTCAGCCAAAAAAAGATTTAGGGCACAGAAATTCAACTGAAATGTTCATTTTGAAAATGCTCCCAACAGCCAAACCTGCAGGTGAAATGTTGTAACACAGGTGATTGCCCAATGTATTAGCACTGCCTGCACATGTTTAACTAATGTACCGAACCTAAAGTACAGGCATGGCTTGTTCAGTGGCTTTTTATAAAGTCAGATTTCTTTTTCTTTTAAAAAATCTGAGTTATTCTTTCCATGTCAAGCAGTATTAAGTACATAAAAGTATGTTTTAAAAGAGCTTTAGTTCAAACTGAAGCCAGAAACACCTTAAATCACCTTTGTTCAACTAATTTAAGATGTTGGGTACATTTTAACATCACTTCGAAAAAATGACGAGAGTCCTGCGGCACCTTAAAGGCTAACAAATTTCTTCGGGCATAAGCTTTCGTGGGCTGCAACCCACTTCATCAGATGGTTTGCAGCCCACAAAAGCTTATGCCTGAAGAAATGTATTAGTCTTCAAGGTGTCACAGGACTCTCCTTGTTTTTGCGGTACACAGACTAACACGGCTAATCACCTGGAACATCACTCTGGTGACGTCTGCATGGTAAGTGAATGCGTACCTGCAGCAGGAGCAAGCATCACGCTAGCTCGGATCTAGATAGCACAGGTAACAGTAATACAAAAATGTGATGGCACCAGCTGCAGCAATGGCTAAGTGAGTAGAGAATCATAGAAACGTAGGGCTAGAAGGGACCTCCAGAAGTCATCAGGTCCGGTCTGCAGTGCTGAAACAGGACTAGTAAACCCAGGCCATCTCTGACAGGTGTTTGTCTAACCTGTGAACCTCCAATGACAGGGATTCACCAACTTCCCATGGAAGTGTAGTGGTTGGAAACTCTTTCGTAATATAGTGCTTCAACAGAAACTCTTTAAATCCAGACTCAAACATGAGACTGCAAAGTTAGAATTCATATCCAAATTTGACATTATTAAATTAGGTCTGAATAGAGATTTGGGCTGGCTCACTCATTACTAAAGGTGATTTCCCTCTTAACATTCCCACCTTCTTATCTGTTGTTCCACACTGTTTGAATCAAAACAACTTGTTTGGTTTGCTGAAAAAGATTGTAATGATCTTTTGACTTAACTTTCTCTGCATTTATTTACTCACCTGACATGCTACAGCTTCCATTTCATGATCTGGAGAAGTGGGATTTAAACGTCAAAGCTCATGCGATAAACAAATTTGTTAGTCTTTAAAAGTACCGCGGTACGCCTTGCTTCTTTCATAATATCTAACCTAAATGTCCCTTGCTACAGATTAAGCCCATTACTACTTGTCCTACTTTCAGTTAACGTGGAGAATAACTGATCACAGTCCTATGTACATGTCCTTAACATATCTGAAGACAGTTATTAGCCTTCCACCATCTTCCCAATTCATCTTTTCTCAAGGCTGAACACACCCAAGTTTTTTAACCTTCCCTTGTAGGTCAGGTTTTCTAAAACTTGGGTCATTTTTCTTGTTCTCCTCTGGACTCGCTACAATTTGTCCATATGCTTCCTGAAGAATGGCATTCAAAATTGGTCCAAATACACTAGCTGAGGCTTCACCAGGGCTGAGTGGAGCAGGGCAATTACCTCCCATCTCTTACACGCACCCCACTCCCATTAATACACCCCAGAATGTTGTTAGTCTTTTTCAGAACTGCATCACAGGCTTGACTCACACTCAATTTATGATACACTATAACCCCTAGATCCTTTCCAAAAGTACTACTATCTATCCAGTTATTCCCTTGTCCGTAGCTGTGCACTTGGCTTTGCCTTCCTCAGTGAAGTACTTTGCACTTGTCTTTGTTGAATTTCATTTAGTTGAATTCAGACCAATTCTCCAGTTGATTGAGGGCATTCTGAATTCTAATCCGGTTTTCCAAAGAGGCTCCTGGGGAGCTTGTACTCTGGTTGCTAGCCTATGCCACTATGTCCACACTACTTGTTACATGTCTTAGCTAGATTAAAGCCACCCTGGCTATCCCTTCCTATACTACAATCACACCTTCATCTGCAGCATAGAATGGGGTGGACAAAATTGGCTCACAGTTAGGCACCAGCAATTTTAATTTTGGTCACCAGAGGGCGCTCCTCAGTTACATTTCTGCAGTAGAGCTAGGGCCAGGCTACTAAAACTGGTCACCATGGCAACCAGAAACATTGATTTGTCAAGGCCTGGCTTAGACATACCAATAGGTGCTTTTGAAAATCTGACATCCCTAAATTATCGCCACTATCTTATGCATACGATACCACGCAGCTTACAATTATTGTACTCAGCATGTACTGTGTGTTGACTGAGTGGCCAAAACATGCAATGAAGAGATATTTTTTCATCTCTGACTTCTTCACTACTAATACGACCAGCTTGGAGCAGTGAATTATCAACCTGGATTCCTCAGGACAAGCCTTGCTGATGAAGTTTAGATCTGTTTTACCTTAAGGGTGGATTTGTACTGAGTATGACAAAGCCCACAAATACTGCTGCCAAGCACAGAAGGATTTTATTAATATAAATCAAGAATAAAAGTATGTTTTCCTAAGACTGGAAAGGAAGCAGCATTTCTTGAACACTGCCAACATGCTCCAGGTGAAAAGGAAAAAAGAGGAAAGCAGCAAGCCAAGGCTTGTTCTCTGGTAACTATCATGGCTCCTCCCAGCAAAAAACAAAATGTGCTGTTGCACACTGATGGCCATATCAACATTTGCCAGCTGGAGAGATGGCAGCAGTGAATGCTACAGTCCTTCTGTAACTGGCCTGCCAGTCAACAGGTGCTCCACTTAACAGCTCTCTGTTATGAAGATGCAGAGAGTTGTGTCAGCCTCTCGTTCCCTCCCTTCCAGCAAGATCTGGAAACTCTTGCAACTAAACAGCCAGAACTGTGGACCAATAATATCTGCAGGTCAAGAAGAGATGCAGGGAAGCACTGTGCATTCAGCATGCCCCTTTCCACCATCAACAGCCTGACGATTAGATTTCTGTTCTACAAACTCCAGGCTTCCATCCTACTTTTTAAAATTGTCCCCAGAACCAATGAACTATTAATTCCCAGAGGCTAACCAATTTGGATGCATTAGTTGCTTGATTTTGCTTAGTTGCTTGAAAATGTTCTAACAGCACTGGGCTACATACATACATACAAATCCTTTTAATTTCTCGGCCTGGCTACGTGGTAAAATTCATCTCCAGATAGCTAGGGTCTTGTATTAAATTCTGTCATATATTTTAATTATACCAGCGATGTCTAATTTAAAATAGGTGCTGTCATTTTTCCAGGAAGAATTCCAAAACAACCCTCTTCCTGCTAAAATATTCCTGCTGAAATCCTGCCACACAATTTTACACAGATTTCTAAGTACAGCATAATGGTTAATGGAAATACATTGCACAAAATTAAAAATCAGTCAATGAAATGCCCCAAAGAGATTCATTGGCCTCCTGATCAAGTAGCTTGTTCGTTCTACTTCTCTTACTGTGAAGGCTGTTTCTGCCGTCAAAAAATTTCTGCTGGGTTTCAATAAAGAGCAGCAAGATATACTAACTAGAGTTTCTATAAATTTGTTAGTCTTTAAAAGTGTTACAAGACTCCTTATTTGTTTTCTGAACTAGAGAAACAAGGCTACCCCTTTGGAACTTGCCAGAAGGCTACATTGCTCATGAGAGTTCTGGCTGACCCAAGCAGCCCTTTGCTTCCAAGTTAGTCAGAAAGATTTCATTTCTTACAAACAATCGCACACTGAAATCCATGTCAAGGCTCCTAGCTAAGGGAAGTGAATCCATCTCTGTAAATATACAGGAATGAAATAATTAAACAAATATGTTCACTGAACTGTGCAAAGCAGGAACTAGCCTTTGAAGCTTTTCAGAGAGGAACATACTTAAAAAAACCCACTTCCCAAAACAATGCAGAAAGACCGTCGCGATTTCTACCATCAGGCTACCTGAGGTATTTTTTGCCACAGAGAGCATTCGATCAGAAGTGCAAAACTAGTGGTCCAAAAAACAATTTCAGCAAAGAACAATGTGTTCCCGTCTAGATGCAGGCAGTTGAATATTATTAGAATTGCTCACCGAAAGAGACTGATTGGTAAAACTCCAAGAGCCATACAAATACCGCTCATCCGTTTTATTACGCTCTTCGGAGACAAATCCTGCAGTATCCTCCAGATCTAGGGCTCTCGAGTCCTTATAGCTAAACTAGTGCCATTCTGGGGGGCAAAGCAGTGAGGTGAGGAAAGACGAGATTTTGAGAGGTCACACACTCTACCAGGGGGGTTCCGTGCAGGGAACAGAAGCAGTCAGGGCAGAAGACCCTTCCCTGTGCAGGTCCTTAGCTGCAAGAAGAACATTATGGACAAAGAGCCTGCTGCACCCTTTAGGCTGGAAAAGCCTCCATGGAGCAAATTCAGCCCAGAAATCAATGGCAGGAGAAAGGGGGGAGGGGGAATCCCTCTCCTGCAAAGAGATGCATTGCTCCAGATGGAATTACTGAGCGAAGATTTTGGGGAGAGGACATCCTACGTAGCCAGCATGATTCAGAAACCCTCCCAGGCATCTGACAAACCCAGCCATTACCCTCTTTGTTTTGGATAGCATTATTGCAGCAAATTGGTAACACTCCTTCCTCAGCATCTGCTTGCTTCTCACCCACCATTTTTGAGATCTGCAATGTATTTTTTAAAAAATATATCCAGTGTGCTTTGATTCTATAATGGGTTTATCTTAAAGCTGAATCAGTGCAGCTGCAGCTGAAAATGTGTTTTCCCCAAAGGAATTTGTTCACTATTGCCGAAACATAGTAAGAAAAAGAGAGCAAGCACATTTAACCTACCTCCCTCTCTCTGTACTTGGATCATATCCCTGTAGGATTCAGTCTGATTTAATTCAGTTCCAGTAAAACTCCACTGGCCTCAGCAAGAGCTCATGCTGAAGCAATTTGGTAATGCTATCCTCTTACTAGGGAACAGGGTCTGCTGCATGGGAATGTCATAATATTGCCTCTCCATTTGTTTGTGTGAAAGCCTCAAAGCCACCTCTGGAAAATTACAAACAGGCAGAAACAGTAAAAAGGCCATTTCTGCGTCATTACAGAAAGACAGGTCATTGGAGACATGCACACACTACTTGGGAAAGAGAATGTAAAATCATCTTTTTCTCCTTCCCATTGCCATACACACATTAACGAACAATATTTGCAAAATAAAGTACTTTCTTTAAAAGGGACTGTTATGAAAGACATCTCGGATGCAGCATAGAAGAGGCATCAGACCCCATTAAGTAGTTAACAGTTCAACATTTGCCCACAGTGTAATCAGAAATAGCAAACGCTGTGCTACTTAGCACTGGGAGCTGGTTTATGTTCACATTTTATGGTTATAACATCTTATGTCTTCTATCTAGAAGCTTCCCTTGCAAAGAATATTTCCTTCAAATGTTTTTTTTCCCAAAGTACTTTATAAATTTGGGAGGAGGTTGTTTTCCTTTACACTGTAAAGTGCACGGGTGTTATCTAACAATCTGTGCTTTTAATAGCAATTGCTTTACCTTGGGACTGTTTTCTTGAGACATTTGTAACGTTCTGGACCTGTTCAGTGATGGAGCCAAAAGGAATGAAAGATATACTCTGATAAAGTTACATTTTGGGGGGGAAATGTGGCAGACTGCTTGAAGCGTGGCCCTCCATCAAAAAAATGTTAGGAGTGGATTGGCTTAAAGAGAAGTTGTAAACCACAAGCTTAAAGTTGGCTTTTTAAAATAGGACTTATCAAAGCAGCGCTGATGTCCTCTTTCCTCCAACTGTGGCTGGATACAGCACTAGTCACCTAAGAGCAATTCCTGTTGGAATACTGCAAGCCTGGTATGCAGAGATACTGAGCAGGGTCAGTTCTGCAACTCTTCATTTTAACTCCGACAGATTAGTATGTGCTACAGAAATAGTGTCTTGCCCACTGTACACTCCCAGACCACCTAGCATCTTCCTGCATGCTGGGCATCAATGGGACGAATGGCAATCCACACTCCCAAACAACTGATTCCTACAATGGGAGCTGAAGAGAAGCTGCCTTTAGTTGCTATGAATATGAAGCCCATAGTAGACAATTAACCAGTTAGGACTGCAAGATATTTTACAGTCAGCCTGTATTTTAGTTCAGGTACCCAGAATTCATGTAAAATATGTCTTAATTATATAAAACCATCAGGATTTTTAACTGAAGAGAAGAGGCTGCATTGTGCAGAAATGGATTGGACAGGACACTCATCACTCAGCTGTGAAACTGTGGCACTTAGCAATGAGGCCGGAAGGAAGAAGGAAATTGATTGGAAATACATTACCTACTATATATAAAAATGCAGCCCTTACCCTCGCAGCAAAATACAAAGCCGACCTGGGCTGATGCTGTAATATTCACACATCAATAGCACCTTTTCACTTAAAGAACTGTAAACCACTCAGCTCCACAACACTCCCGTGAGATAGGTGAGTAACGCACCCTAGTATGCTCAGATGAGAAATAGATGCAGTAGGGAAATGGAAGTACTTCACTCATGGTCACATAAAGTTAGTGGCACATACCAGCAGCAGAGCCCAGGAGCACAGGTGCCTGCCCCAACTGCTCGAACAAACTGTCTCCCAGTCTGACCTCCACTGTGCATTCCTGACATGCCAGAAAATAATGATAACCCTATACAGCATAGCAAGGGTTAACAGCTCACTCAGCCATCTCGCAGATTCTCATTCAAGCAAAGGAAAGAACTGGGCTAACTGGCACCTGCCAGCTGCTTCACAGCCAGCCCATTCTTCTTTAAATTCAGGGTCTCAAAAAAGCCAGCAATTTTTCCCATGATCCCAGAGGCAGCCACCAAAATAACTGTGCTCTCAGTCATCCTAAGACAACAGAGAAGAAGAAGGTTCATTGGCCTGGATTGTTGGCATTAATGCCAGCCATTTCCTTAACTACATCAAGTAAATTTTCTCCTTAATGAGACTGGCAGGGTTACAGGAAAACACAGAGATTCTTTGATCAGGAGTTTAACAAGGGTTTACTAATTTGCACTAACAGCCTAAATAAGACACTGCTGCAAACTCTAAGCCAGGTTTCCCAAGAGCTGTTTAAGTATCTCCAGGAACAGGACAGAATTTCAAAGCGTTCAGCACCCAGCAGCTCCCACTGAGAACCCAGTGGGCACTGACCTCATTTCAAAACCTGTCCTCGTGAGTCAGTTGGTCTTCTCATGCCACTGATCGCTACACAGGCGATCCCGCTAAAATTAGTGAGGTGTGATACGAGGTACCAGTGGCATGATGTGGTCCTAATACAGCAAGAAGATTTCTCCCAGATACACTGAGTAGTAACATTTTATTTTAAATTAACGTTAAATAAAAGCACAATCCCTAACAACCAATGAGATGAGGAACTTATAAATACCCAAGATAAACACAGGTTTATGGCACAGAAAGAAGAGGTGCTGTTTTTCCTCCATGGGTTACTTATCTTGTGATATACATGCCCCTGGCCTATTGCACGCTAAGGCACGCAAGTGCCAGACTGATCGGCCTGCATCTGACACACAGGAGTGAAAAGCTACCGCCCGCCGCTCTCTAGGTGGACATCAAGAGAAGGGAGAGCTGTAGTTCATATTACACGCTGCTACTCAGGTCCTCACTGTAGACCTTACCGAGGCCTCCTTGCAAAGGGAAGAGGATGAAAACCTGATTATTTCTGAAGTGAAAAAACATATGGAAGATAAACACCACCTAAAAGAACTTTTAAATCCCAGAGACGCAGGAAAGGGCAAACAGTATATGACATACATAGATATATACTGGGTACTTGCAGACATATTTGCTTTGAGTTCCCTTTAAAAATCAGATCACACCCCTACTATATCACAGAAATAAACCAACACTGTCTAATTTAAATTTCAGATGCAGCTTATTTTAAACTTTTATTTAAAGAAACATTTAATCTACTATTAACAGTGCAGAAAAATACTCTGAGCATCCCCTTCTGCTACTCTGGCAGCCTCCACAATGTGTTTGGAGAACTCCATGAGGGCTGCTTTCCCAGTATAAACAGGACTTAGCATTTATATAATCCTTTCTTCCTGATCTTAGAACTATATAGAAATATTAATTAAGATTCTCAGCATTCCTCTGAGGAAGGCAAGTCATTTTATTCCCATATTATAGATGAGGAATATACAGGCGCAGAAAGTTAAGTGTGTTGCCCATGCCAGTGAGTCAACAGAGCTTAGAAAAGAATCCCTCAGTTTTGATTGCAAGTTGAAATTTCAGTTCACTGGCACACAGTTTCTAGCTCTGATCTTAACTAGAATAAACTCAGTTTTTTAAAAGATCTGGTAGACATTAGGCAGGATGAAAATCTGCTGAGTAGGAAGCCAAAAAGGAAGACCTCCCGCCCCACACATTACAGGATGCAACGACTGAAATACACACATACACACAACATTCCTTAAGCTTGGAACCAGGGCCGCTGCCAAGTGTTAACATAACTATCTCCACCCTCTTTAGCAGCACTCATTTGGAAATTCCTCACAATTATGGGGACTGCCTATTCAGGCAAAGCACACAGGAATAAAAGAAATCATTGACAAATCGCTCAGATGTCTTGGTCACTGGATGCCACTAAATCATAGGCTGACATTTAGAGTCTTTTTCAAATTGTTACTCTGAGCACGGAACTGTTTCCTGAGCCTTCTTTTGGAAAGTTACTGAAAAAGCGAATCAAGGATTGGAGGAGCCTTCGCATTTTAGTGCCAACGAGGCAACAAATGCTCCATGATCCTGAAGTATTTTAATGAAAAATGATTTGGGAGACCTGCAAAGAGTGGTCATTTTTTCTCCATTCTTCCCACACCTCCATTAAAGAGCACAATTCTGATAGCTAATTTCTGCTCCCTCGCTGAGAAGCTTCCCTGTTTATCTGCAACAGGAAAGGTGGCACTTCCTGTAGACTCTAGACTGAAGCAACAGCTGGATTAAAAACCACCACAAGCATTCATACAGACCACGAGACAATAGTACATTTTACCTAAAAACAAGAATTATTTTTTAAATATTTTTAAATCCATTGGCAAAATATTTATAAAACAGCAGCATATTACAAATCTCTTACTAAGACAGGCTGGCTTTTTAGAAATACCACATGTGGACATTTATATATTACACCTCTGCAGGCATGGAGACACTCCAATGATAGAAGCAGTGTCAGAATCTAAACACGGGCTCAACCCCCGCAAGAACTATTCATGTGCTGAAAGTTACCCATGTGCTGAAGTCCTTTGCTGGATCGGAGCCAGAGTGCTCTGCACCTTACAGGATTAAGTCCTAGGTTAATCTGCATCTATTACTTTACATTAGCCTATGCTGGACAACTCTTTATTCTCCTGAGCATACACAAGGCCTGATTCAGCATTAGTGTGAAGTTAGTGCTGGTTAATAACAGGTCAATCAAAAGTCCCTGAGCCTGAATTCCTCTAAGACAGGCAGCAGCAGGACCAGCTTTCCCCACACTGTCCCACACAGGTACTTCAACTCCAGAGTGCAAAAAGCCCATCTTGTATTCAAAGGGGAGTTCATAATCCTCACGCATTCAATCCTTCATCTCCCTAATTCTGTGTAAAACTGAAGTTCCTTTTCTCCAAGTGACTCCTCGCCCATCTCTCTGCCCTCCTCTCTTCCCACAACCTCTAGAGTTTGCCAAAGTCTTTCCTCAAACATCCACCTTTGATTCCTTCAGCTCCTTGCATCTTCATACCTTCTGTCTCAGCCACGTCAATCCCCTCCTTTAAGAAGAATCTGAAAACCCTCCTGTTACAGGTGCAGTGACCACATAGCACTTGCTTGGCTCCTGTTTATCTCGTACGGTTCTTACTGGTGTCTGTAGGCCCTCTACACAGAGCTTCTTGGCATAGTCAAAACAAGGCGATGTACTCTGACCAAACAGCACTGTATAAATCGCAAAGATTGCCATTTGCACAATGGATTGTTTTTTAATGACACGGGTGTGTTTCCATTGAGAAATAGAATGTCAATATTTGTTAATTCAAAAAATTGTTAATTTCAATTATCCTTTTAAAACCGTTTTCTTTTATTAGAACCACCCAGGTCAATATGAGAAAGGAATACACAGTGATCAGCGTAGCTCTGTACCAGACCACCACCACAGCATTAGTGGAACGCCTGCCAGCGGTGAGTGGAGTTTATTCTTTAGTAGTTAAAAGCCCATCCTGACCTCAGTTTCCCCCTTAATTCTGGGGGTCTTCAGATTTCAGTTCTATCCCATCTAATCATCAAGTAAAACAAGAGAAAAATGAAATGTGGCTGCTCAAAGGATGAAAGCCCTTAAAGGAAATATAGGTTTATGGCTTATACACACTCAGTTGTTGCACAATGTTAACCAACCAACACAAGTGGAACTGATAGAAACAAACAGCTTTAAAGATAGAAGATTTCCTACCCAGTTTGTAAAAGGCAAATCGCTGCCACATTCCTTTTCATTAACATGTACCTTGAGCTACCCCATTTCTCTGAACCAGTGACTTTACCTCTTCCTCCAGTTTCACCACCTTGGCCTGGGCATTGTTTAAGGCCTGATCACGAATCTCAATGTGCCTTCGATGATCCTCGTTGGTGGAGCGTGCAGCAGCTAGTTCTATCTCCAGTTTCTCTTTCTCCCTCTGCGTTTCTTTATCTAGAGAAATAAAATGGGAAATGTAACGTGGATGGCGCTTTTCTTGATAGACTACTGCGAGCAGGGCGTTTCCCTGAATTCTACAGTGATCAAGGAGGAGGAGGTCTTTACTGAAAGCTACTTGATTTCCAAAAACGGGAAATGGAAGACATCTCTCTATATGCAGAGCAATAGAAAGATGGATCACTGCTAATCTATCCTACTTTGGTTAGATAAAAGGTGCCGTGTCCACTTTGCCATCCATCTCTAGTTCACTGGTTTAAAATCAGAAAACAAGCTAACCAGGTAACATCACTGCTTGGTGGCTGACTGATGGCAGGGGTGCAAAGGGGAGGAGTTGTGACTCCCTGTTCTGTGAGAACATTTTTAAATTAATCCATAAAAACAGAACTATAAATAAATACAGCGACTGCTTACTGATTTCAGTTCATTTCCTCAGGGTAAGCATTTTTATTACTGAAGATGCACCCCAGCTGGCCCCCTTTTGCTGGAATTTTCAGATGGATCAGGAAATGAATGACCAATGAAAGCTCATCTCTCCTCTGTCGCCCTTAAAAGGGATGCCCCAGATCAAGACTGAGACACCTTGACCTGCAGTGTCACTGGTCTGGTTGTACCCATGCTTTGATTACATATGGAGTCCGCCCCCTGCAGCATCATCTAGCATAACTCGCCAGCACTGAATGGTCTTGCCAGTTATGTGCATTGGATACAGAACTGATGCTGGATGCAGTTCAAACCAGGTGAGGTTCTAAAGCCTGGGTTGCAAAGGTGGTCAGTTTACAACAGTAGTTTTTTAACCAGGGGTTCACGCACCACCGGGGATGCGTAGTGGTCTTCCAGCAGGCACATCACCTCATCTAGGCATCTGCCCAGTTTTACAACAGGCTACAAAAAAAAATAGCACTAGAAAAGGCAGTATAAACTAATATTTGAGACAGACACTGACTTGTTTATACACTGTACACTGAAATGCAAGTCCAATACTTATATTCCAATTGATTTAGTTTTGTGCTGTGGTACTTTTGTGCCTCTCATTTTATAAGCAAGTACTGTAGTTTTTAAGTGAGATGAAACTTGAGGTACACAAGACGAACCAGACTCCTGAAAGCTACAACGGACTGGAAAGGTTGAGAGCTACTGGACTAGAAGACTATAATGGTCCTTTCTGGCCTTAAAGTCTATTAAATTGTTTGGGTTTCATATTCAACTTTGCTATTGGACGGTTCCTCATCTCTTAAAGCAGGGTATAGTTTGCTCAGATCAGGCTACTAGCAACGAGGCACAAGGACTGCAAATTTGGACATCAGGTTTTTTTAATCCTTTTTGGACACAGATTCACTTGGGCTATTGGTTCACTCTTGCACATTTGAATCCTCTGTCCTCCAAAAGTATTTATTTCAGTACTAAATTGAGTCCTGACCCAGCAGGTCCAATTCTAATTCTGAGAATCTAAGCTATGCTACTGGTCTCCTAGCTGGGCAACGCGTGGTGTCCTAATTACACAGCACCACAAATGCACACACTGTCACCCTACCATGGGAACAACTAAGTCGAAAGAAAACTGAATGGAATCGACTCCATGCTCATTGGCTGCTCCACTTAGTTTGCCATCCATCAAGAGCTGGACTTTGCAAATGCTTTAGAATTTGTGTAGTTATATTGCCTGTTCACTCACAGGGCAATAGCCTTCAGAAGAAGTAAACAGGGTAGAACAAGGGCTGGGGCAATATGTGAGTGTGTAAAGCAAACCCATAAATGAGCAAAGCAAGAGCACAGAGCTGTTTTCTGCAGAGTCACTGCTGAAGCTAATCGCTTGCACTAGTAACATTAACTCAACTTCAGAATACATAGCTACAGAATGCACCCCTGGAGCAATCTACAACAGGCACTGGTGACACCAGAGGAACTGCATTCCAAAAACTAACATCCCATGCAAAGGAATGAGGACAAGCAGTGGAAGCCTTTAAAAAAAAAACAGACACCAGACTTCAGCTGTTAGTAGCCTGTGTATGGTGTATACCAATATATAAATATATCCACTGGCTCAGAGTGGTTCCAATTCTTCCAAGTGCAGAGTCCTAGCACCACAGAGCAGCTACAGCCCCCTTCTGTGAGGGGATCAGAGCAGTCCAAAAATTGGTTGCTGTGGCAGGGAGGGAGCATGACCAAGGCAGCCAAGAAGATGTGTGCCAGTGCAGCATATTCCCAGGGCAGCCTCAGCCAGCGGGACTGTTATGGAGCCCTGACTGCAACCTCGAGCTGGTTTCTGCTGGTAGAAACACCACAGGGGCAGCAATGACACCTGCCCTTTTCTATCACCCAATGATATCATCAGCTGATACTGCAGGTTTACATCACAGCCTGGAGGACTGTATGTGTGTATCTGTAAATTAACAAGGCCCAATTCTATTCTCAAAATCAATGGCAGTTTTGCTACTGACTTCAGTGAGATCAGGATCCAGCCTATATAATTTATACAGACATCTCACGTGAGCTGTGGGACACGTCTGGTGATCAAGCAATAAAACACAACATTCTCCCCCTCTTTTACTTTTATCTCAACATCTATTAATTAACCAGTTCAAAAACCAAACTAAACTAATCTAACAACTAAGTAGATTTCCAAATGATCACCTTCAGGGATTTAAACGGACAGTTTAAACCTGTAACTTCAAAGCTACTTGCGCACAACATGAACAGCTAAGTGAAGAGGGGTAGGTTGAGGACAGCACAAGGGAGTGATTTCAACACTGCAAAGGAGAAGTGAAGTGTATTACACCACAGCTATTCCTCTTTATTTTGCAATTTTTTTCTCTTCAGATTACATAACAAAACTGGAGAGAAGCAAGCGTGGTCTGAAGGGTGGAGTGCAACAAGGAATAAGGAGGAAAGTTGACTCACTGCCCTAAGCCTCAAGATATTTCAGTACAGGGGAAAGGCAAAATTTCACACCTGTAATTTTGGTTTGCCCTGTGATGTAGCCACTGCTCTGGACATAAGTCATGACCTTTGGGTATCTCTGCCCAGGCCAGCAGAAGAGAAATGGAGCTCCTCCTTCTTATTTTTTCCAGACTGAAAGTTCTCCCTGACAGCATGTTTGCTAAATTGATTATCCCAATGGGCGACTGTGAGGGAAAAAGAAGAGGGATCAACAGTCATGGATCCCAACTTAACTCCTCCTCGTCTGCCCTTATTCCTGTCCAAGCCCTTGCCCATGTCCAAACATATCTTCAGGGCACAAAATTCATCCAAAACTTGACCCTATGGATGGAAGTGCTCTGATGTTAAGGACCCTCACCATCCAGTGATAGGATTCATCCTGTAAGCGGTTATTTTGTACTTATTCCAGCATCTGCTTCACAGAGGTTAGAAGATGCATTTTATGTGCTAACAGAAGGAGAAATCTGAATTCAACTTCTTCTTCCCGTGGTACTTTCTAAGGCTCTCTTATGTGCCCTACATCACAGAAATATTCTGAGTGCATGACAAGACAGGCTGATATGGAGTACATGACACCACCTGACTGGCGCATTTTTCCCAGTCTGAGTGGCACATTTTTCTTAGACCACAATGAATGTCTGACTCACTTTGTGCAAAGAGTTGAGAGATGGTTTTCCGATTGTCTTCAGATCCCTCAAATTCTTTCTCAGCAAGCTGCTTGTTGGCCGTCTCCATACGCTCTGCAGGATTTTTTTTTTTTTAAGAGGAGAAACAACAAGAGAATGAAAATCTTAGGGAAATGCTCTTAGAAGTCACTAAGTACATTGCATCTACTCTAGATGTGTAAAAACAAGTTCTATGAAGGGACTTATGGTTCTAAACAATCTGAAACAAAGAGCTAGATCAGAAACTGAAGGGGCAGTTACTTTTGCAACACTTACAGATGCTGGTCAGCTATTTCTGGAAACTAACTATAGTGGAAATATTTTAAAGAATTTAAATTAGGATGAAGCTAACAGAATTCTATAGAAATTATTACTCTAAAAATCTATGTATTCAGTGTTGTTTTAGCTGGGTTGGTCTCTGAATATTGGAGAGATTAGGTGAGTGAAATATCTTTTACTGGACCAACTTCTCTGTTGGTGAGAGAGAGAGAGAAATTCTGAACTTACACTGAGTTTGTCAGTTTTCACTCACCAACAGAAGTAGGTCTAATAAGAGACTAACTTCACTTACCTTGTCTCTGTAAAGATCTATAACATGTAAGAATTTAGAAAATTTAAAAAAAAAAAAAAAAAGAAGAAGAAATCACAAGAGCGTTGAACCATCCTATGGAATTTTATACTAGGATTATAAATTTTCTTTTAAATAGTATAGGATGGCTCCAAAACCTACAAAAAGGATACTGTGTTTTAAAACTAACTTCCACAAGGATATGTTCCAAAGGGGTAGTCATGTTAGTCTAGTTCAGCAAAAATAAAAAACCCAGAGAAAATAAGCAGTCCTGTGGCCACAAGGATATGTAATTCTCTCACATCCCTCCATTAAATCTTCAGGCAGAAGTTGGAAAACTAAAATCACTAGTGGCCTAGTCTCCACTTACCTAACTTTTCAGAAAAATGAATAGCCCTAATACAGTGGTCCCCAAACTTTTTAGGTCACTCTCCCTTGCCCCATCCATGTCCCCCAGGCTACCCCAAAGGGGCAGGGATCAGGGCCGTGGTCAGGGCAGGGGACTGTGGCTGGGCAGTGGGGGGCCGAGTCTCAATCAGCGTCGGGGAGCTGAGGGCCAAGACCATGGACTGAGGCCATGTGAGCGAGACTGCGGTTGTCAGGGGCCAAGTCTAGAACAGTGGCTGGGAACTAGGGGCCAAGACTGGAAGTGGGAGCCCAGCAGATGGGACAAGCGGGGATCAGTGGCTGAGCTGGGAATTGTGACCTACAACCAGGACTGGTGCCAGGAGCCAAAAGCCAAGACCAGAGGCATGGCTGGGAGGTGAGGCCAGGGCAGGCAGCCCCTCACATTTCTCTTTGCCCCCCCCGCCCCAGTTCGGGGACCTCTGCTCTAGTAGTACACATATGCGAGGCACTATGGGTAAGTCTACGCTGCACCGGTGAGTCTCAGAGCCTAGTTCGTCAGACTTAGGCTCAATCTACAGCACTACAAACAGATGTGCAGAGCTTTGGGGGCTGGCTGGGGCTCAAGTTCTGAAGCCTAGGGAGGGGGGAAGACTTCAGAAACCAAGCGCCAGACTGAGACGTAGCCCAGGCTCCGAGAATGAGTGCTGTGGGATTTTAAAACACAGTGTAGACAACGTACGTGGCTTTAGATTGAGGCATGAAATATTTCCCATTCTCCCAAGTCACGTAGCTTTTAAGGGTTAGAGACAATGAGGACAGTGACGGTAGATAACACATGGGGGCATTTATAGAAAAGGCTGAACGTATAGTTTAAATTATTCAGAGTTTACAGTCTGTTTTCTCCCTTTGAAAATTAAATGTTTAACCCCTGCCAATCTAGGCTCAAACACCATTCACCAACAGTCTCAATTCCCAACCACTCTACTGCTATAACTTCTTACCAAGAGCCAGACACTGCTACGGAAATACAGACAGCATCTTGCCCTGGACGAGAAAGGGGAGTCTGAAGGAAGAGCTGCCTGGATTGATAAGGAACGTTGAGACCCTTCAGGAAGAGCAAACAGTTTGCCATGTGCCTGTCAGTGAAAAGAAGTCACTGGACAGACAGGAGTGTCAGCATTCATAGTTTCATACTGGCACTTGAACAAAATGTTTTTAGAATACAACATAACAAATAGGTACAGGACTGTGTCCTGGGATAGAGTTTTGGCTTGGCACTATCCTTCTGTTGCCTTAACAATTAAGGGGCTGGAAGTCAGATCCTGAACTACTCAACTGAACCTCACTTTTCTAAGCTCCCAGCAGTTTGCTAACAACACTGAACAGTTGAGAATACCTGGGGTATCACATCATGCTCTGTACGTGCATCCACCATAACAACTGAATCACAAAGGAAATACCAGACAGACAAAGTAAAAAAAGAACTTTCTTTTAAAATAGAAAACTACCATTTTTTACCTCTCAAATCCCTATTGAAATCATGAAGCCTACGAATTTCTCCTTCCAGCTTGTTCCTCATAGCTTTTTCCAGGGCATCCCGCTTAGAGGAGGACTTCTCCAGGTTTTTATATGCTTCCGAAACTTGCTGAATTTCTGTTTCCAGCTGCAGCACAAATTAAAGAATCCATTTCCTTTAACATTAACAATACCTGGCACTTAAGTAGCATCTTTCTTTTGAGGTTCTCAAGGCACTTTATTGGACAAAGATTTAAGCCTCAAGTGAAGTAAAGCATTATTATACCCATGGTACAGATGGGTAAAACAGAGATTAGGATGCAATACAAGTCACATAGGGAATCAGTAGCTCAACTAGAAATAAAGAGCTGGAATCCTGCCTCCCAGGCCTTTCCTCTTTGTTAGAACAATCAGTGCATGAAAACTAATACTTGAAAAGACATAAAGGCCTTTTTGCAGGGGCCTGAGAGCTGGTGTATACTACCCAGCAAAATCACCATGAGCTTGGTCAAAAAGCAATTTCATGGAAGGACTTTGATAAACAGATGTAAAAAACATTAACAATAAAACCAAAGAACAAGCAAAGGAGATAAATCAAATTATATTTAAAACAAAACTGTAAATCACTGATGTGCTTTGCAGACTTGTATTTATTTATGGGATAAAAATCCACAGCAGGTAAATCCTTCTACTTTACATGTTGTACTTACAAATCTTCAATCTAATTAATACATAACAATAATACCCAACTCATTCATCAATAGATAGCCAAGAGCTTTACAATGGGGTTCAGTATCATTACCCCTTTTTACAGATGGGGAAACTGAAGCACAGAGAAATGCCGTGACTTGCCCCAGGTCCACCAGCAAACCAATGGCAAAACAGAAAATACAGCCCAGGTCTCCCGAATCCCAGTCTAGTGTCCTATCCACTAAGCCACGCAGCTGTGATAAGAAACCATCCTATTTATCAGTGAGTCATTTAACTTTACAGAGGTTTCAAGCCACAACTGTTTAAACAGTAAAATAGAGCTTTTTCTATCCCTCTCATTGCACAGCCTCTTAGTGTGATTGCTAAGCAAGGAACTGGCCAACACAAGACACCAATCAATTGATTCCCAGTTCCCCAAAGCAAGCAGGTCTCATGTCACTTTAGTATTAACAATCCATCAAGCAATAGATCTCACCAGACCACCTTCGGCAAGGAGTTGGTTAGACGGGGTGGGCGGAAAAAGAATTCCTTTATCCTTGTTATCAAGGAGCTGTCAAACACTTCACTAAAACACTTCCCTCACTGGAACCTCCCTAGAAATTGAACAAACCAATCTGGGCAGAAGTCAAGTTGCGAACAGACAGATGTGGGAAGAAACAACAAACAGGATCGCAGACATGGAGTGAGAAACAAGAACAACGAGGTGAAAGCTGTAACAGAGAAGCACTGCAATGGC
This sequence comes from Pelusios castaneus, assembly GCA_007922175.1. Classification (NCBI taxonomy): domain Eukaryota; kingdom Metazoa; phylum Chordata; order Testudines; family Pelomedusidae; genus Pelusios; species Pelusios castaneus. The sequence goes on from ML685771.1 coordinate 18,081,116, forward strand.
CTCCCAGGTTGTTCAGGGGTCAAAGTGCAGTTCAAGGCCCAAAAAAGAGGTCTGGAGAGTTCTGAACTGCACCATGGCTCACCTTCTCTCTACATCTGCAGGATCAAGGGAAAGCTGACCAGCTGCAGGTTCAAACTGGTGGTGAATTCAGTAACCACCACACAATTTATATTGGTTTGTTTATGAGAAGAGCACAATTGCAAACACACACAGACTGTTCTTCTAAGAATGATGGCGTACATGCCAGTTTGATAGCAAGGGCTGTCTCTCTTACTTTGCCAAACACTGCTGTAGGAAGCAAGCAACTGTGGGGCTACATGGTCACAGGGGATTTATGTTATGTTGCGGACTTAAGTGAATTTATAATGCCAGAGAGAAGTGCTGGTTTGACAGCCTGGTAGGTCCAAATGTCTTTATCCACAGAATGGCGTGTACGAAGCATGGGCAGCAGCTGTGCAAGCTTCCTTTACAAGACCCTCTCAATCAGTTTTATAAGGGACCATTTCTGGGGCAAAAAGGTACTTCAGTCCCCAAGACACCAAGACCAACTTAGTCTCTGGCCTAGCTAACCTCAAGTATTTCTAGAGAGCCCACCATCATAACATGTAAGCCTCCTCCAGACCTAATGGGAAGATCAAGTGTGCTGCAGCCTCAACGTTATTTGCACTGGCTTTAAGTAACTGTGCTAACCAGTTCAACAACTCACCTCTCTGAGACTGCCAGAAGAAGGGTGTCAATTGCAACAGGCACAAATCATCTATCAGGAGCAGACATGAGGCCCAGCTCATTATACAAAGATCAACAAAATGTCAGATGATGATCAAAACTTAGGTACTATCAATGTGGGCAGGTTCTGAACTGGGTATGGGGAGGAAAGGCTCCTGAACAGATAATCAAGCCCTTGAAAACATCCAGCCCACATTTATTTTGTCATCATTTTAACTACTGAGATCATACAAAGGAGACGCTCAGTTCCACTCAACACCCACCTTCTGTAACCTCGCCACTTTTTCATAGCATCCATCCAGCTCCTGTCGTAAGGATCGGTTCTCCTCTGACAGGATCTCTACCATCTGCTGGGCCCTGGAAACGATGGCAAATGGATCTACTTGCATCTGTTGATAAGGAGAAGGTATCTGCTGAGCCCTTGGCATTAATGTGTAGGAATCTCCTTGCTGCTGTGGCGGCGGCTGCTGCGGCTGGCCTACAATGGGCTGGCACAGTCGGTAGAGATCTCCCTGATGGATCTGGTTTGACAGGAACAGCTGCTGGCTCCGTGGTAGAAAGCATGGATCTCCCTGATTTGGAGTAAGGGGCTGCTGATGCTGGGAAGGAGAAAGTCTGGATGGTGGTGGAGACTGCAGTAAGGTCAAAGATCCCAAGGACGTTAAGGAGGAAGTTGGGCTGTGATGGTGATGAGGTCGTTGCTGTAACTGCAGGTGTAGATCGGGGTTTTGTCTGTAAAACAGGAAGAGAGGTTCAGCTAAAGTTCTACAGAGCACAACACATCAACCAAACCATATGGCAAGGCGCCGAATGCAAGCACACGAACAGCTGCTAATAGCAGGGCATAAGAGTTTAAATGCATTTCTCATACTTCACATATTTGTATTAAAGAAGCTCTTCAAACCCAGCTGTGGGGAAAACAATCCTGAACATAACAACTGTCCTAAGCGTGTGAGTACATTTTGTACAGAGATGGCATAAGAATTTACCTTGAGACCCATGCTGTCAAATGCCCCAGAATGACATTACTGTAATTCACAACACATTGGCAATATATTTATTATTATTTTAAAAAAATCAAATTTGCACTGTCGGAAGAGGAGAAATACTTTTATACACGTTTACTTTTCCTCACTTTACATGGAAAAAATATTAAACTGAGAACAGCCGAGCCAGTCCTGCTCTAAACTGCATAGGCTCCTCTGCACAGATCCTGCCAACAAAGAATATTCTTCTGCAATTCAGGATACAGATTTAAAAAGAGAAGGCTATGGTCTCATTTATCACTGTGCCAACTGCTGTTGGCTCAAGTACACTGAAATACCCACTAACGAGCCACAAAACTGCCAGGGAAGAGAGTTAAAAGGAACTGAAAGCCAGCCTGAGAGTTGGAATCAGAATGTGGGACCAAAAGCTTCCTCTGTCCCTGCTCAGCAAGAATTTTACAAATTGCCTCTGTGCCTGATAAGTAGAGGATGAAAGAGTCTGTTACAGACACATCTAAACAACTAACTCCAGATGTAGCAGCTCATGCGTTTAGCCCTGATGGTCACCAACTCATAACCTGGGAAAACAAACAAGAAGTCCTGTGGCACTTTGAAAGACTAACACATTTATTTATCGCATGAGCTTTCATGGGAGAAAATCCCACTTCATCAGATGCTTTGAAGATGGGGAACTTGCAGAACTAGACGAACATGGCTACCCCTTTGGATCATATCCCAGTGTCTTGGTCAAGATAGCAGCTGTCACCTGAGTGCTTCATATGTCTAAGAGGGGAAAGAATGCCAGAGTTCCTCCCTCCAGAAACTCCCCTGGGTCCCACTGCCAAGTGAGCCACACCCAACTCTGGAGGAAAAACCCTCCTACTGTTGTCAGAAGGAGCAAAGGATGATGAAAATGGAAGATCTCTCTCTCCTCATCGCACCATAACATTTCCCACATGTCTATGCCTACCTCTTTTAAAACAGTTCCATTTGTGTTAGTTCTGAGGACACTTTTTACGTAAGGGTCTGGTCCCATAAACAGAATCCATCCCTTCCCAAGAGTGATCCTGGTGCAGGTCCAGGATGGCCATTTCCCATTCAGTAAAACATTCCTGTTCTTCTACTGTAACTTCTTAACTCTTTGGCTGCTGTTCAAACTGACAAGTGGAATGTATTTGTAACCCTGCATCAGGTATGGCCAGGAGAAACACACCTGCTCTTCTGCTCAGCACTGCTGAACATACCTAGTACATCCAATGAAATGCACCGAGTGCGCTGTTCTGCTGAATGCACTACGGATGTTAGGCGCTGCAGAGTGCCCCACATACATCCTAACATTCCATCCAACAAAATATTAGTCAACAATTGCAAGTGCTGAGGTGGATTAGTAGCTAAAGGGTTACATGAAATATTTGTCAGAAGATCCTTGAGTCCTTGGAATCGGCCTTCCTGTACCATACAAAGCTAATGCATCAACTTTTCATGCACATCCCAAAGAGGAAACATCTGCATTAATTTCAAATCTACCATTGCTTACATCGGACAAGTTGCATCTGTTTTATCTCATTACTACGATGGTAGGTTAGAAATCCCTAGTCTGGCTCTCACATTCCCTAGTAGGCTAACAAGCTCAGATGGAGAGTCAACACACTGTCACTTCAGAAAAACTAAGTACCGGTATTGTCCATTTCATTAGTACAGTATCCCCTAATGAGGGTGGTACTTGCTGCTTGCTAGCAACATTATTTCAATGAATGCATTTCCCCAGGGGAGATCAGATGCAGCATGTGGTTATCAGGGGCTGGGGGAAGAAAGAGAAGATGTGCAGTTAATTTCCTCAGGAATGTTCAGCTCAGATGCAGCATCTGGTTGTTTCTCTCCTAGGAGGTCACTACTTTATACTTTTTTTTAAAACTCAACAGTGGAGACTTAGGCAAAAAGGTCAAGTGACATGCTCAGGGCCATTGCTTCATTCACGAAAGGAATCCTGAGTCTTTCTGACATGCAACCCTTTCCTCTAACCATAAAACCAATTTAGAGAAAATTCTGCAGATGAAGCTAATCTTGAGCGATTTTATTAAGTCACCAAGGAGAGCTCCATGAAAAGCTAGAACTATGCTTCTTCAGAATTCACTGGATCTTGGAGTTTATTCCTACATGATGTCATAATCCACTTTGTGATGTCAAAATCACTTCCATAATAACCTTACTGTGATGTCCAACACAGCACTGTGTCTCATCAGTTTCTGCGTGAATTTTCACTCAAAACCTTCCAGACATGAACTGATGCAGTACTGTCTGTCCGAGTATGCAGTCACACTGCCTGAAGCAATAGCCAGCAAACAAATCAGCTGTCTCCATTAATCTCAATAGTTTGTTAACACTAAGCCTAATCAGGGCCATTTAAATGTCACCATTATTTACTATTTCAATGCAGATCATTTTAGTGGAAGTATCTTGTTACTCTGCAATGGAATAAAGTTCAGGACAAGCATTATTCCCTCCACCCCTCCCTCATCTGAGGCCTGATGGCAGGTGAAAAAAAAGCAGCAGGAACAAGTCAGTTCTGAAGAAACAAACCCTTTGTGCATGTCTTCCTGTTAACAGTAATAATAAAAAAAACTAGTGGGGGAAAAAAACAGATATAGGAAATCACAGCTGAGCTATTGCTAAACAGAATACTGACACTGCATCTCACCTTTCAAAATGAGTCTGTTCTTGGGGTTCCAGCAGCGACACAGATCCAGGACTCCTTACTTCTCCGATCAGTTCTGACACTAGATGCATGACCATGGGCAAGCCACAAATTCTAAGTGCATTTAAGTGTTCCCATTTGTAACATGGGAGTAACACCAAAACATTCTGAGATCCTTAGTAGAAAGCTCAATAGATACATTCAAACTGCTACTCAGCAGCTACAATTTTCTCTTGTGATATTTGGTGTTTTTTGCAAAGCCCCAGCTCCCAGATTCCTCTGATTATGCAAGCACTTCAACTTTCATTTTATTTTAATATAGTATGTTTCTAACCCTCACAGTTATGGAGAAAAGCTTGAGTACATGACCTGAGTGGACCCTAAAGGCTCAGAACCAAAAAGAAAAATAATATGAACCCAAAATATTGTGATTTTTTTTTTTTTTTTTTTTTTTTGGTGTCTGTTTTTTAATTTCAGGATTTCTAAGCCAATCTCGTTATGCTTGAGGTCCAAGTCATTATTTTTGAGCAGATGGAGCTATCAAATTATTAATCAACTGAACAGATACATCACTCTGTGAAAGACTATGGCTATCTAGGTAACTTGCAGTTTTAAGAATAGTTTAAAGTATCTATTTTTATTTACAGCTCAACCGAGAGACAAGCTGTGCTGGATGGAGACATCAGAAATTCCAAGTGCAGAAGAAATGAGAGCAATCAATCATTTTATCAAGTATTCCCCAGGATGGGGAGACCAGCTCCTCCAGGGCCTCTTCGCTCTCCAGACTGAGAATTCCTGCTTCCTTTCCACCTCCTGGTGAATCTGTTCAGCCTACGACATGGACTGGTGCAGATTACATACTTGGATTTGTGGGTCTGCCACTAAAATGGTAAAGTAGGTATTTTCACTGTGGGGGCAGAGAAGTCTGAAAATACTACATGGTAATAAGAACACCAAGCAAAACAATCTAGATTTCTGCATCAGAAGCCCTACACATTGCATGCATTACACACCTCAAATCATGCACAAGATCACAAGGGAGAAATAAAGAAACAGAGAAGGTGCCTGGCTCGTTAAAAACTCTCCTTCTTCCCTTCCTCTCCTGCATGTGTTGCGCTCAAGCAGTCACACTTCCCTTCTCCCACAGCCTTCCCCTCCCAAACTTGGAAACATCAACCAGAAAAGAGGAAACTTCACATGACAGATGAAATCAAACTGAGGTATTTTTGTTCCTCTTCCTATTCAAACCTGATTATCATCTATTTTGATGCAGCGCAGGCAGCAGAGGGGAAAACAGTTTGCCCAAATAATCCTAATTACGGGCATAATGCTGCAGTCATCGTTCACAAATGCAGACCCATTGTGCGCAATGAAAGCAGACCAATAAACAAGGCCTCATGGATCAGACCCTAAATGAAGCTAGAACTTGAGTTATTCATCCTGAACACAGCGAGATACCAGGGAGGGAATCAGACTTGTGGAGCATCACATTAATCTTACCCATGCTAAACTATTTTTAAAATTTCCAAAGGTGCCAAGTAATAACATGGCTGTGTCAGCCTGAATCCCTGACTGGCCCCATAACTCCATGAAACCAACATCCTTACAAACAGATGCATGTTCCCAAACTAACACCACCCAGAAGCAGGTGAGGCAATGAGTTTGCAGAGTGGGTTAACCATACCACACCAACCATTCTTTTCCCAGACTCAGCAGGATGAATCATGAGAATGCGGTGAATTCCCTAGAGTCTATCTTGCTCAACCAGTTTTAATTTAACTGCCTTGTTAAGTCACCCTCAAATTCCACTGAAAAATGAGGGGGGAAAACCCTCAGAAGTGTGTGTGAGAGAAAGGTCTGTGTTTCCTTTACATGCAGTTTAAAAAAATTGTATTTGAAAATTCCAAGTGACCCCGATAGATAAATAGTCCCAGTGCATGCACAAGAGAGAATTTTAAAAGATTTGCATCATTCCAGCCAAGATTGCAAAGCCATTCACAGTCCTTCCTTGGCTCTTAAAAAGTGTACCCCTTTTAAAAGAGATGTGCTTTTAAAATGCCCAATACATTACCCAGATGCACCATTAGCACAGAAAGTTTACTGTTTTAATGACAGTATGTTAGGAGGGAAGGGGGGGAGTTCTGCTATGCTGCTCTGTAATTTATGGTTTAGGAGCCAAAGTGTAGTCTTCTAATTGTTTCAACATTTCAACAATTGTTTCCAAAGGAAACCTCTGCCCTGTACAACTATTCCAGTTAAAATGTAACCTCATGGGGTTCACGATGCTTTGAAGACGAATTTAAGGTGCTTCACTACATGGGAAAACTTGCTGACTGAATCTCCTTTCTACATCTATTCTACTGACCAGGAGCCATCCAATACAGATAAGCAGGCTGTTGGTGTGGTTTCAAATACCTCTCTCTGTACACTGAAAATAGGCTAAATCTCTGATACGAATACTATACCCAGTGAGGGATTACCATTAAGGGTCTCTCGCCCCTTTCATCTTGCACAGAAATTTGTGGCCCTGCCTATGGATTTTGTGAGCCATTTGCAACTAACTTCTGCAGTTATTAGCTGTATTTAAAAAAAACAAACCCTCCTCTTTTCCAGGTTATTTATTATTTATTTAGCCCGATCAAAGGGCAGTCTCACCAGGCCTGTACGCTGTAAAAATGCATTTCAGATCACAAACAATAGTGAACGAAGCCTGAAAATAGCTTCCAATAGGGCTGGAAAGGTGCCAGACAGATTCAGAGTCTCCAAAGCTCTGAATCTATTCAAGAAATATTTGCTGTCCTCTTCCTCCCAACCCACTCTTTATACACAAATACACACAGCCTCCGCCGCCTACTTTTATAATACTTCACTGTCCTTACATTGCTGCTTGAGAGCATTTTCCAGCCACAAAACATGGCAAAAAGTATTACACTGATATCCACTAGCTTCAAACATTTTTAAGAGGGTTTCCACTTGGTCCAAGACAGGGGTTCCCAGTCTTTTTGGCTCGAGGGCCACAGATATAATTTTTACAAGCCCAAAGGGCCACCAGTCTCTGCCAGCAGCCCTCCTTCTCTGCACCCAGACGGAAAGAGTTCAGCAAAGAGGCTGCCTCCTCGCTCATTTCCCATCTCTCTGGCTGCAGCAGAGAAACCCCACATGTCCTGTAGCCCTGTGCTCTCCACTTGGGTCCCTAGGCAGTTACTCCCTTCTGCAGCCAGGGAGATGGAAGATCAATGCTCCACTCCCTCTGGTTCCATCCAGCAGGGGCCACAGCATCTATGGACGCTTAAGAGAAATTTGATCCACCCTTGGCTGGGTCTTTTTAAAGTTGGGTAGGACAAAAGAAAAGATTGGTTAAAGCTGCGTTGTCTACCAGTGTCATCTCGATCTGGTCCACCCACCAAAATATCAGTATTTGACATAGATAGGATCCCGCTCCTGAACTAAAGCAAACTAGAGCAGGTTAGGATCTCAATTAATGCAGGGAAAAATAATGGCTGCTAAACAGAAAAAGTCTGGGTGATGCCCTCTCTCCTTTCCTACGTGAACTGATATAAAGACATTAATATATCATCTATACCCTAAAAAAAATCTATTGTCTTGGCAGATCCAGTTAAAGCATGGCATGTTTCAACAGTGAATCATGCTCCAGCTTTGGCTTTTTAACAAAGCTGTTGCATGGTTCAGGAACCTGGCTAAAACTCAGTGTGGACTCATCTATGCTCCAAGATCAAAACTGTGTTTTAAACAGTGTCAGGCCACTACAGCAAAGAAAACTAGGATCTTAACACCATGGCCTATGGTCCTACCACGTAAAAGTTAGTTATAGTCTAATACAACAGAGATGGGATCTTCAACTTCCACTGGGGGATTAAGTTTTGCCTGTATTTTGCATCTTACAAAATTAAGACGCACGTAGCTGTTAAGGGGCTGCTTACCTGACTGATCCGTACTCAGGAGGATGCGGATATCTCATCATGGGCCCATCAGATCTACTGTGCTGGCTCATGCGATGATCCCCATAGAAATGTCCCGAGTCCTGAGGTTTGCAGTTCATGGGTGGGGCAGACATGTTTTTGTAAGGGTACTCTGGAGGAGGGCCCCTGTGCTCTATTCCTTTCATATTGGGCTGGGGAGGCGTGGGCACTGAGTTTTTATAGAACTCATTGGACCCGGAGTTTTTGTACAGGTCGTTTGACTGCTGAGGGGAAAGCGGAGCACTTGTGACGGGTGCGTGGGCCTTGACACCACTGGTGGCCAACGACAGCTGCATCAGCCTCTCACTAAGAGACCGAACGTGTCCTTGTTTGAGGTCCTTAAGTCCTTCATCCTGATGGACTTTCCCAGGGTTCACTCGCTGAACTGTAGGCCGCCCTTCGGTCCTCATCTTTTGACTGGTTACCCCCGTTACATAAAAAGCTGCCCCAACGCTAGCATGCGGCTGGCCCCTGAAATACTGCGACTGGACTTTGGCTTCTTCATATGTTGGGAGGTCTTCGCTGTTCTGAAGTCTTGGAGAGAGCTGCTTCTCCATGATGCTGTTGTCCACTTGAATCTCCTGGCCCTGGGGCTCTTGGCGAGCAGCATGAGTCACAATCTGGTGGTCCTGGGGGCTCAGCCCTTCGTTCTGAGACCCTGGGCTCCCACTGCTGTTGAAAGGGGGTGCATTTCCTGTGGCTTGGTGATGTAAGGCAAGGAGGTTGCGGCTGTCATTTGGGTTTCCGTATCTGAGCTGCTCCTGCAGCAGACGCTGTAAAACTGTCGTAGCTGCTTGCTCTTCTGAATTCCTCATTTCAAATTGTGGTGCCTTTGGGGTGGAATGCAAAAGCTACCCTTGGCCCTATGGAAAGGAAACATGGTTAGCATCTCTTGATTGGATCAAGGAACAGAAGGTTGAGAAGAAATGGCTTGAAACTAAGGAAAATATAAGTTAGATTAACAGAATTTTCATAACAATGAGGGTCATTAAGACCATTAGACGCTGGTAGGGTGGCGATGCCTCCATTGACTGCAGGTGGCAGGGCTATTGACTGAATGCCCCCAACAACAAACCGAGTTATAATTCACAACATGGTGAAAAAAATGCTGGAACCTGTTTACCCTAGACCCATTCCTGCCAATGGCGAATGACAGTTCTAATTCTTCTCATGTAAACAAGGACCAAGAAGAGAAGGAGGGAACTCAGCATGTAATTTGTGTTCAGTTTAAAAAAAGCAAACAAGACGGAGGTCAAATACATTATATGCTTAGAGGGAAGTAGGAGAATACTTTAAATGACCTAAGTGCTGGATATAAAATAACTTTAGAGTAGCTGTAGGTTTGGGGACAGATTTTAAAAGATCAGTCTCTTTTGCAACCACTACTATATACTGACTTAAGAGACGTCATTTAGACATCTGACTTCCTGAAATGCAGGCATAGTAATTAGACATGTAAATGACATCTCTTGCACCTACACAACTACAGGAGAGCGGGGGAAAAGAGGAGTCAGACTGAGGTCCACAAAATCCAAAAGCTGCATTTGAGTCTGTGTTCGAAAGGGAAAACAGAGTGAACATCATTTAAGAGATGTATAGATCAGTGTTGACTACTCACTCTAAGTAAAGGCTCAATGGTCAATGAGCCAAAGTGGTCAGAGAGAGAACTAAGCCATTTGATTTCCTGTTAGATTTGCAAGTACTCAGACTTTTGAAAACCAGGCCCAACATGTCTCTGACTGAGTATGCGAGAACTGATGCACCCCAAGTCCAGGGTCATTTTTGAAAGTCTGAGCAAATGTAACTCTCCCCAAGTGACACAGTGTGCGGCAGAGCCAGGGATAGAATCCATATCTTCTGACTCTTATGAAGTCTTCTTCATGATGTATCTTAACGCTTGTCCATCCAGCCTCCTCTACTCTGTTATGGCACTTTACATTGTAGATATAATCAGCCACAAACTACTGCCAACGATGTACTGTCAAAAGAGAAGGCTCTTCTCCAGCATCTACTAGAGAGAAAATTAGAACATACCCTATTTCATTAAGCCCTCGCATCAATCTGGGAGTTCAGATATTGACATATGCACTGATATTTCACTTCTTTGAAATCATTTCTACTATGGCATGTACCTTATTTCTGTCACTTTGATGTCCTCAGTCAGGAGGAGCAGTTCCGATACATGAGGGGACACCAGGTCTTCCTCTTGCAGGTCCAAAATCCCCACTCAGAAATGGATTCAATCACTTCAGTAATTGGGATCACTTGATCGTCTCTTCATGTCCCAAAAAATTCTGAAAAAGAGAGAACATTTTAACCAGCAGTTAGGAGGACCAGTAACCAACAGGAGTTACAAAACATGGACATATTTCGTGCTCCCCAACCCTTCACCCACTCTCCATTTTTCCTGAACCAAAGAATTTTGATTTCTTTGAGGTGAACAAATCCTATACCCGACATTCACTAACTTCAGACCCTTCTTAATCATGACAGTTGTCTGCCTTGAGACCAACTCTCATCAAATCATGCTCTGTCCAATTTGTACTGCCAATAGAACAGTGATAAAAAAACTAGCTAATTCTTTAAATCCATTGGTTTCCTTTTTAGTAGACATGAAAGCTGCACCACTGACGATAACTCCATGCCCCCATGGCTGCCTTTCAAGACACTGAATATCCATGTCAATAATAAACATAGTACCTTCCATCAGAAGATATCAAAGTACTTTACAAACATTAATGAATTAGGACTTATATCATCCCTGTGAGGCAAGTAAGTAAGAGTGATCTGAACTTTTAGATGGGAACAATGAGGAACACCTGCCAGAGGTCTCCCGGAAGTATATGGCAGAGCTTATCTTTAGCATCATCCTTTTCTCTTCAGGATGAAAAGCACTACAACAATTTTAAAAATGCATTTCAATATCTTTGGAACTAAAGGGAGACAAAAATCATATCAAACTTCTACCTATATATTTGAGAGAATATTTATGCATATATATATGCATGCCTAGGTGTGTTCTTGACTCTCTCAAATAGAGATGTAAAATCTACTGCTAAACAAAGTTCTCTGAAGAGGGAGTGAATCAGTGCAAAGGAAGCGGAACATATTTGTACACACAGCACATGTGTATTTTAAGGACAGACAATTCTAACAAAACAAAATAAAGCGAGCAAGAAGAAAAAAAAACCCAAAACACCAAAACCCCAAATTAGTCACTGAGGTGTGTAATTTAACATGATTTCCTGGAATGTTGCAAAAACTAAAATTAACAGATGCAGTGAGGGAATGCAGACGTGAATGCTTCTGTCTCAATCTTATTATGGTGCACATCCACACCCAAAGAAATGATCTCAGATCTGCAAATTAACTACTTAGGGTCTGAGTAGCAATTTCAATAGCCATGAATGATATCTAACTATGGGACAAGATTGTGTTGTGTGGTGTGCTAAATGCAAGATAGTAGCTTAGAACTAACACCAAATGACAAATTCTTAACTAGTGACTTAACTTGAGAGGGATATATTGAAAACAGCTGCCGAAAAATATGTAGCATGAGATCCTTTAAACCCAGGCATTAAGACAGCAGATAACTAGAGTAATTTCTCTTTTCCCAGTATTGCACAACTTGAGTTCAAGGATCCTTGGTCCTTCTCATACCAAAATCGTCATTTAATCACTTTTTACAAAGTTGCCCTAAGCAGCCTTTTTTATGGGAGCACAAAAAGGCTTTTATCATGCAATATGATGCTGTCTTTCCACGCAGCTACTTCTTTGGTGTCAAGAGGGCAAATGTACTTTGTTTTTTAACAGGAAGATACAATCCACTTTGAGGGAGAATTCCACAAATCGTTCTTCTCAGGTTAAAAGGTTTCTCAAATAGAGCAATTCAATCTTCGTGCAAGTCTAACGCCTTCACAGTTGTTTCACGCTTACTCTGTTACATCAACACTGCACCAACTTCTTGCATTGATCCAATAAAATAAGCAAGACCACATCCCACTACAGAAAAAGACCAGCTGTGATTAAGGAACACTAATTAATCCACCTGTACTTGGAGCCCAAATTAGGAGGCATTTCTGGAAATCAAGGGCAAGAGTCAAATCCAGTTATACTATGGGAATGCTCTAACAGCCAATGGATCCTGCTTTTAAACTCCAGTTGTTATCAATGTTATTGCTAACCCAACTTGGTTAGCTCCACCTTATTTAATTAGCGCTCACAAAGAGGACCTTGTGCAACTTGCTTCTCTGGCAAGCAAGATCCCCGGATTTTGTGGTACTCGAGCAGCAGGCTGGAAATTCTATGGCAGATCCATTTAAATGGAGATATTTTTAAATGTATTTAAACATAAAAATTAACAGTACCATCAGTATCGCAGCCTACATGTTATTTATTTGGACACTAAATTCTATTTATGCGCTCCCAATATTTTAAATTTTCTACATTCCAAAAGATTTCTGCATCAAAAACACAGAAGTGCATTGCAAGTTGTCAAGGGAACACGGGAGGTTCTGGCATCTGGAAAGACATGGGATGCTGGAGCTTGGACATTATATCAGGGGTGTCAAACTCATTTGCTATGGTGGAACAGACTGGACTTAAATGTACTTCAAGTGAGCTGTACACACCATAAATCGAAATACCATGGTACTCTTGTGCCACCACGGAGCGCTGTGTATGCAAAACTGTGCTCCACGAGACTGCTCTCTCTCTCTTTATTGGGAAAGAGAGTGTGGTCTCGCGGAGTGCAGTCTCGCATACCCAGCGGAGCACTGGGTATGCAAGACCACACGCTCTCGCTCTCTGTTAGAAAGAGAGTGTGGTTCCACCCAGTGCAGTCACTGGATGGAAAAAGTTATGGCCCGTGGGCCACATGTTTAACACCCGTGCGCTAGTGGAAGAATTTAAACACCATGGTGGCAACTCTGTTCAGACACGCACTCATGATGAAGTAAGAGTGGGAGAAATATTAAAAATTCTCAATAAAGACAACATGTGTGTGTGCCTGGCACTTCGCAGACACACAAAAATAACGACCCTTGCCTCAAATACCAAAACAATTATACCGGAAGACCCTTGTCAGTCACTCACTCACTTCGGAAATGTAACGAAGAATTTAAAATGATCACATGGCTTGGCTGTCGGGAAACAAAGCAGTGCATTTCTGAGCATTGCTCACATTTGCCTGCATTAGGAAAATAAAACTGACAAATGAAATACTCACCATTCTCGACAAGTGGCTACAATGCAATAGCTGTGTGAAGTGACTGCAATAGTAAGAAGCAGGGGAATGGAAGCATCTCTCTTCAGCTTGTGAAAGTAAAAGGAATGCAAGATTCCCTGTGAATGCAGCCTGTACGCACTTGCCCCGAATTATCGCTTAGCCAAGAAGCTAATTAGCCAACACATCAGGTGGGATAAGAACAGGTTCACCTCCTCCCCAGACAGGCTGAAGTACAGTTAAGCACGTTCAGTTTTAATACTCAATCCTGTACCATCCATACAAATAAAATATAATCCGATGGCTTTATGGACTCTCACATTCCATATTTCCAGCCACTTCTAAGTGGAGAATAACAGCATTCCCAAGTGGCCTAATGGCTTTGCTGGCTGGTGCCAGGGTCTATTTCTTTAGAGATGTAGATATGAACCAGACGCTCCCGCCGGCTGGCTGCAGCAGATACACTTTGGCTTTCTGTCAAATACACTTTAATAGGCAGCTGAAAAATCCTGTGGCATCAGAAGTCTCCACTTGCCCTTGGTGGCTCCAGGAGAATCGTCAGGAGATGTTTAGTGTGCGTAACTGTCTTGGACTGTCAGAAATTAAAAAGGATCTCTAGAACTGCTTAGATAAAGGGGAGCCATGAAGCACAATAGATACCTTACACAGGACTGGGTAAAAGCACAGAGACCTGTTCACATTCTGAGTCATCCATAGGGAAGAAAGCAAGCTTCCCCTTATCATACATCGCCCCAATCCTGCCATCTCTTATTCAAACGAATGGCCCTGAAAACCATCAGATCACCTGGAAATGCAGTTATTATGCACACACGCATGCGTGCATGCACACACCCCCTTTGAAGGGGCAGAAAATGTTGGGTTCATGAGAGTGAAGACACAGAGTCATTTAATGAATGGTGCAGGTTATAGAGCGAAACATTCTTAACTGCACTCTGACCCTTTTCCAGGAGAAGAGAGGAAACAGTATGGAAGGCTTGCTCTTGTGACTAAAGGCTCACAGGTGGGCATGCCCTCTGGCTCCAACACCCAAGACCCCAGGGGCGCGCGCGCGCACACACACACAATTCCAGAGCTCTAAAGAATATTTTAGCATCTGCATCTGAACAGAGCTGAGCTGCTCCCAATTAAAATTCAAAGTACAGAGCCCAGAGGCAAACGCCATCAAAGCAAACATATTGCCTAACATGTGCTTCCTAGCTTAGATTCAACTATCCCCTCTTGGTTGCTTGTGTTTGCTGACTGTGTCTCAGGTGATCTTGAAGGTGTGGCACCCAGCAGGTGCATGTTCCAGTGCCAGCATTACACATCTTCATACCAAAGGAGCAGCGTCACCACACAAAAGAGGAAAACTTCCTCCTTTTAGCTAAAAACAAGAAGTAATGTCACCTGGAATCATGCAAATTACACACAAGCTTTTAGCATTAGATCATCAGGCATTCTAATACTCCAGGGAGGGGCTCAGGGGGACCTAGGTACATTGATCATCGTTCTCATGATTGATACAAGTCAAGTGCAATCTTGGCAAGAATCGTATCATTGAGATGAAACTGGCTAACCACCCGCCCTCTTCCCCTGCCTGCTCACCACATTAGAAGCAGGTCAGAGGGCAATAAAAGAACACTTGACGAACCTCAGCAGAAAGCACCCAGTGAAAATCCTACTTGCACTGATCTAATAAAGCTGAGTCATATCATCAATAAGGGTAAGAGGTTCTACAGCAGTGGTAAAAAGACCTCACCTATAGTTTTGATTCCTGTCCTTCCATCACAAAGAAAGAATCAGTTTCCTTACAAGGACCCAATGAAGTAATTTAAAGGTTCTCCAGCAGTACCAGAAACCCAAACTCAACAGTATTGCTCAAAAGGGAAAGGGACGTTATTCTGGATATCTTGGTCAAATTGCAAGATATACTTAGAATTTAACCAGCTGTTTCCAGTGCATGTAATATTCTTCACTTCTTGTCCTTAGCTGTTACATGGTGTTGGTTTGTGCTCTTACACAGCTGCTGCAATCCAGAGTAGCAAAAGATATAGGTCTACCCTGCCTTCCCTTTTTGGCGGCAATCAAACTGAGATACGCAAGTTACCGGTACTTAAAATAACTTGCGTACCACAGTTCAAATGCCTAACTTCAGGCTTGTCCACTGTGCTGAGCTAAAGTCAGGGGGCCACCCTTCGACTCCGTGCTACCCAGTTCCCAGGGTTGTGTTCCGGGATCAAACTTCCTGATCGTCTGAGCAGGTCTTCACAGATCCAAGCAATTGATCAGGAAGTTCGAATTGATAGCAGCGAATCTGCCGCCATCACTGAAGAACTGCTCATAGTCGTTCCTGCACATTTAGGATGAAATCCTGACTCCTCTGAAGTCAATGGTTGTTCTGCTTCCCTAGGGCCAGGATTTCATCACAGATGTTTGCATGGTCTAACTAGATCCATTTTGAAGGGGTTTAGTTACACCAGTGCAAGTTTCTAATGCAGAGCAGGCCTTACTCCACATTAAGGTCACTGGGGAATGTTGCCAATACATACTAGGCCAGATTCATCCTTGTTGAACTTCACTGACTTCAACAACTTTCCAGAGCAGGCTTGTGATCTGTCAAATCCAAACAGCCTTTTGAATTTAACATTTAGTTTTGTTTTTTAGAGACACTAGATTCCTCACTTCTGCTAATACTCAGGCAGCACTGATCTGTCGTCAGCAGCCCCATCCCACAAATATCCCAAGTATGCATCAGCGTCATTTTCATTTCATTGTGTGGTTTCTCCATTCCTTTGCTGATTTAGTCCAGGCCTCTCTTCTGGGTTCTCAGATAATGAAAACCATGTGAGGTTAAAATATAATCTTTAAAACATATAAAATCAGTATCATCTGCATTATCAAGATGGAGCAAAATGATTACGGCGGTTCATTTGTCCCTATAAATAGGATCAAAATGTTAAGCTGTGCATTAGATAAAAAGGTCAGAATCAACTTCTATGTTTTAAGAAGAATTCATTCCTACAGTGTAGGACACAGAGATCAAGGAAATGCATTACCTAGCCAGACTTTTATGTTACATGTTATCCTAAGGTAGTTTTTCCTGATATGTCAGTTATGACATGCCAAAAAATTCAGATCGCGCAAATCTCTAATATTAATAAAACCTGGTAGGGGACAAGAGGGAAAAACATAAGTATGACCTGACTTTAACATAGAATGCCCTGGATTTTTGCCTACATATCTAAGCTTTAACCTTATTTAGGGCCAGGTTCTAAAAGCCCTTGTTCATGCTGAGAAACACTTTTTTCCACAGTCATCCTGAAGTTAAACGGCAACTGGCAGAGTGAGGGTATCAGAATCTGGCCCTCAATTTTTTCAGGTTTTTATTTGTAGAAAGAAGCCAATTAAATATGTATTTTGCTATCCACTGTATAAGTAGTGATAACTTTTAAATTCATCATCCTAAAAGCCTATAAATACCTGCTGAGAGACTCTGACACGGTCCTGCTCCTGAGGGACTATGACCGGGCATTACTGTGGTATAGTACTGAGACAGCCATGGGTCACAAACAGGACTGTTATGTGATATGGGTATGAGGCAAAAGCCTTGTTTTAAAAAAATGAAAGCTGGCTCAAGATCCTGCTTAATTTATGTTCAAGAAGTTAGAACGCTAGAAAACTTAAGTATGGCTCTTTCTTAATTATGTGTGTACTCTATGAACATTAATTAAGTCTCAAAATCACCTGAGGAAGGACATATATTGCACCCACTTTACAGATGGGTAAACTGCAGTACTGAGTGATTAGGGTCTGGTCTACACTTAAATGTTTTGCCAGCATATCTATGCTAGTTCATGGAGTGATTTTTTTGACAATATAGCTATGCTGGGAAAAGCCCTAGGCTAGAGCGAATGCAGTTATACCAGCAAAAAAAGCTTGCTTTTGCTCATGTACTTCTTTTGCTGACGAGACTGGTATAAGCTATATTGGCAAAAGGATTTTTTTTGGCGGTATACACGCCATCTACACTAGGTGGTTTTGGCAGTATAGCTATGCCAGCAAACCTTTTCAACACAGATCTGGCCGAAGTGACAGCTCAAGCCACAGGAAATCAGAGACCTTGGTTTTTTTACACACAAATCTTGCACCGGTTTAACTAGAATTGGTTATTAAAGTCAATTCGGTTTAATTAGTGAGAATGCTGACTGTCACATCATTTTATACTTGGCTTACAGCTATTTACTTTAGGTCCATAATTTACCAACCCAATTTAAACCAAGAGTTAAACTGATTTTAAGGGTTTTAATCGCCTTTAAAGCTTGCGCTAGTTTGAGTAGATAGATTGCGTGCTAGCCATTATTGGTGTGTTATATGCATTCTCAGCGGTTAGAGGGAAAACAACCAAAAAATAATCTAGGCTCTCCAGGATTTTCACATATAAACTCATACACAGATGTCATTAATGATTCAGAATCTCGGTCAGTATTAAACAGCTTCTTTAGTTTTTTTTAAACCAGAAGCTTCCTATTCAGAGGTAACAGGCAGGGAACTAAAAGTTAAAAAGGTTATAGATAGCTAAATGGAAGTGCTTATTTCTGAGCAACCTCTGCAGGGCAGCAAATGCAGAACGAATCTTTGGACCGTTAAGGAAAACATGGAGCTCTGTTATAAACAGGGAATGAGCACTCCCATTTTCATCACCAAACTAGCAATACATGACTTGTTCACCACAACATGATGTGTTAGACTCTATTATGGATAGTTGAAAGAAAAATGACCATCCCATTAGCATTGTCTTTCTAGATCACTGTGCAAGACTTCAGCATAGAGGCCTCATTCTCTTAATATCACCACACCAAACACCACTTTTAATACATGGTTTTTAAAAAAAAACTTCAAGGCAGTCTATATTTCTCTAATGTTTAGGGGAAGGGCTGTTTGTTTGTTTTTAAATAAAACACTCATTAACTCTACCAGATGAGAGCCGCTCACTCATTCCTCATTCACTAACCTTTCACATAAGTCAGCTGTTTGATATACACTTAATGGGCCATCAATAGACACAACACATTTATACAGGCAAGATTTGAATAAGTTATTATTTAGAAAATATGTCTGATATTTAAAAAAAGAAAAATTATGGCAGCTTTGCAAAGCTCCACTCGGAGGAGTTTAACAAGCAAGAAATGTAAATATTATATTGCAGATTTAAACATTAATTGGTTTTAAGATTCTTTTGCTTTATTGTTTCCTGACATCCAGTGAGGGGGAGGAGAGGTTGGGAGATCTTTGCTTGCGCTGCTAAAGTTTCATCACAGTTTTGCAAGGCTGAATTATATGCAAAATTACAGAAATATTATGGTTTAAGGAGTCATCTAGTACACTTAACTGCAACATTTTCATAAGGACAAATTGTCAATCTAAGTGTTAAATCTAGAGTAGAGATACTTGAAGCACGAACCAAATATTTTTATAAAGACTGCAGCTATCTCCATGGCACTGGGCCTGCAGTAGATTCACTTTACATGGCTGGCACTGTGTTCCAAAGCAAAGCAGACACTCTCTCTTTTCCTGAACTAACAAAATTTAACAACTTAGTGGACCATGCCACCAATATGGATTCATAAGAAAGCCATATCCTCACAGCAAAATGACTGACCAAGTATTATTAACTTATCAACTACAATTGGTTAATAATATAGTAAAAGGATCTTGTTTGGTTAATAATTAAATCACACAGTGTTTTAATATCATGTGCTGCAAAGAGCTGCAGGAGACCTGTTAAGGAGCTACTTGCAGCTCCCAAATGCTCAGTCTGAGTATCATTGATCTAAAGACAATTTTCAACTGATTAAATGAATGGGGGGGGCAGTATTTCAACCCCCTTATGAAGACATTAAATGCATGAAGTAATAATGCCCTGTGCGGGGAAAGCTAGTAAGAGAGATGAAAGTCCACTGAGAAAACTACCTCAAGTTGGACCAAGAAAGACAAATGAAAAATTCTTGGTAACAGGAAACTTGCCAGTTTACAGAAAATATTGTGGCTCAGATTCAACAGAATGGATTTAACAGTTTTGGCAAATCCTCTACTGCCTTAGTGGTATATCATACCTACAGCAATGTGCAGTTTGGAACTTAACTGAATAGCCAAGAGAGCCAGATTCTCACTGTATTTCAGATGGCTATAAGAAAAGAAAGAGCTTTCTACCTTGTTACCAGGCACTGAGCATAGCTGTTCTCATAATATTACAACCACTTGGTCTCCATGGAAGGGGCATACCTAGCAGCAAACACTAGCAACAGAGGACATTCCACTCCCATCCACAACATCCACAATCGGAGAAAAAAAATCTGTATGGCTAGTACCCTTAGAAAATCTTCCAAGATACTTCCCCAATCAATGAACATCTATCTTTAGCACCAAAGCCGTAAGAAAACAGGGACGTGCCATTAACGTTCAGGAATTGTGGGGGAGTCAAAACAAGGTCTTCTGCTTATTTTAAAATTATTATTTAAAGAGGGAACATAATCCAAGAGTGGGAATGTCTAACAAGCCTACACCCTTATGCCAAGAACAAGGGCATGCTTTTCCTTTATAAATTAAACCATGGCCCAAAGCCATACAGCAGCATTCCATTCCAGATCCACTGTCTCTATGTATATGAGTGTTCAGACTCAGGTTTTCAGATTTAGATTTTAGACCAAATTCTAATGCAAAAGTCTTAACATTTAGGAACTGCTGTACTTTCACTGGGGTAAAATTAACAGCCCCTTTAAGAGCCACTAAGGCTATGTACACA